>AWWV01013263.1:0-14973 GCA_001974805.1 Corchorus capsularis | reverse complement strand
AGTGGGGGCGGCTTCGCCACGGTAAGCCGCCCTCTTGGGACGGCACGGGTCATTAGTCCTAATTTTCGTCAAAAATTGCATTTTTCTGAAATCGTCATCAAAATACGACACGTTATCGTTCATTTTTCTTAAATCGTCATCAAAATACAACACGTTAACGCTATTCTACGTTCATGATAGTTTCAATATTAGAAAATGAAGCAAAGGGTAAAAGCGTAAAAAAGCGTCAAAAATGGGGCGGTGAATAGCAAAAATGGGGCGGTATTTAGCAATCCAGTTTTTGAATTGGTAATAAAAACAAATAAAAATATAAAAGAAAAAGAAAAATGGCCCAAAAAAAAAGAGAATTAGAAACTGTTGGGCTTAAAAGGAATGACCCGGTCCATCTCTCTTTTCAAGCCCAGCTCATCTTTGTGAATTAGCCTTTCTTTATTCGGTTTTAATGCATCCAAAAACGATGTCGTATGGAACTCTACTTTCAATATATCGTCGTCGTCTTCTTCCCTATCCATCTGTCCTTTAAACAGCAAATAAAATCCCTAAAAGAGCGAAACGATCCCAAAACTCACTGAGTAGAGCAAAATTCCACTCGACACTTCTAAAACTGTAAAATTGAACCTCTTCTGGCGGGGTTTTTTTTATTTCTCCCGTTTGAATGATTGATAAATCCCTCTAATTCGCCTTCGAAAGAATTCCGATTCAGCAATGGGAGCGAGTCGCAAGCTTCAAGGAGAAATTGATCGTGTTCTGAAGAAGGTCCAAGAAGGAGTTGATGTCTTTGATAGCATCTGGAACAAGGTTGCCTTTAATTTCTCATCATTGTAAATCTTTCGTTTTTATTCCCCTTGCTTGGTTCCCGAGAAAATGTAGGCAGTTTATATACTAATATATGTTAGTCGAACTAAATTGAAGCCTTTTGATGAAGTGTTTTTGGAATTATTTTTTTATATATTTTTAATTTTATCCTACTGAAAAGAAAGTAAGAGCAGCTGTTGTAGTGAAAATTGAACTGTGAGTTGTTGGTTATTGAAATTTTGGATTGTATCGTTGTTAGGTTTACGACACTGATAATGCCAATCAGAAGGAAAAGTTTGAGGCAGACTTGAAGAAGGAAATCAAGAAGCTGCAAAGGTATAGGGACCAGATCAAGACATGGATTCAATCGAGCGAAATCAAGGATAAGAAAGTTCGTTACTTGTTTTTATTTTCTTTTAAATGAGTTTTGCATTGTTTGTTTTGTTTGAATGCCTCATTAAGTAGTTCTTGTAATTATATTTATGTCTGACTCGGTCTTTATTTGGTTTCTTTGTATCACCTTTGCCTTTTCTGTCTTAACCTTCTAATTATAAATTATGTGCTTATATTTCTTGATTTGAAACTGATGATTATTATTCCTTTGTTCCTTTTGATATGTCAACATAGGTTAGTGCCTCTTATGAGCAGGCCCTGGTGGATGCTCGCAAACAAATTGAGCGTGAAATGGAAAGATTTAAGATCTGTGAGAAGGAGACTAAGACAAAAGCCTTCTCTAAAGAAGGCTTGGGCCAACAACCAAAAACTGTAAGCAATATCCATGTTTTTCATAGTTTCTATCGGTTATTGATGAATGACAACAACAAAACCAACAGCAATGAACAACCAACTTAAGGAGTAGTCTTTATGTTTTTAAGTGGACTAAAGGCCTGTAATTGGTTAACTGAATATACCTGGCTTTGTTTTCTCTTTAACGGTATACTTCCATCCTAGTCAAACATCAAGTTGTGGACTTATCTATGGATAAAATACTTAGACAGGAGTAATCATTCTTTTCTTATAAACTCTACTTTTCTGTAACTTACCCAGATTATTACATCCTGCAACTTTCTACCTCATTGTATGAAGTATAAAGTCTCAAACTTGTCCATTATATTTGAATCATGTCTGATGCATCAATTTCATTGTAGGATCCAAAGGAGAAGGCTAAAGCAGAGACAAGAGATTGGTTGAACAATGTGGTATGAAATCTACCCTTTCTGCCTTTTTTTTTTTTTCTTGTGTCTAAAATCGCTGCTACCCATGTATAGTGCAAGTTTTTTTATTTGTTGTGGAATTTTTCCATTTTAGCTGTCTTTTTTTTTATTCTTTAAAAAACTTCCACTGATGAGCATTTCTTTGCAAACGACAGTGTGTTTTGGAGTGATTGTTATATTTTGAATCTGCTATGTGATGATACGTTCCTTTTTGTTAGTAGGTTTCGGAGTTAGAATCCCAGATTGATAATTTTGAAGCTGAGCTGGAGGGACTTTCTGTGAAGAAAGGGAAGACAAGACCACCTAGACTGGTAAAAGTAGAAGAGAAAATACATCTTCTGAGGCTACATAATTTACTCTCTGGTCTTCATTTAGCTTTCTTCTTTTTCTTGTTTTGCTTCCTTCAGACACACTTAGAGACATCAATAACTCGGCATAAAGCTCATATAATGAAGTTGGAATTGATTTTAAGGCTACTGGACAATGATGAATTGAGTCCAGAGCAGGTCAATGATGTGAAAGACTTCTTGGACGATTATGTAGAACGTAATCAGGTTTGTTTCGTGAAAATTTTTTGTTGAGTTTTTATTTTATTTTATTTTCATCTGAAGTAGCAATTTCTTGGAGTGTCAAAAGGATCTGCCATTTCCCTCTAAATTGCCTGTTCTTAAGTGAAGAGCATCATCTATATACTCTTTTTTGTCATTGTCATGACTTTTAAATGTTATGCTCATCTCTTTCTGAATTTCATTTGTAGGAGGACTTTGATGAATTTGATGATGTTGACGAGCTCTACCAGTCATTACCTTTAGACAAGGTGGAGTCGCTTGAAGATTTAGTTACACTTGGCCCTCTTTCCAAGGTAACTCTTTTTTGCTAAGTTTTCTTTACTTAGAGTTTTTTGTACCATGTCCATGCTCTAGAAATGCAGTTCAAATAAGTTTTCCCATGTGCTGCATTTTGCTAAGACATGCTATTTACTTACTGGCCTACTGTCTTTGACTTGATTAAGGCCTTGTACCATGTATTTAGTGTTCAATGATTTGAACAGACGAACTGAGTTCTTAGATATGAGTCTTTTCTTTTTAAGTGAAGCGTGGATGAAATGGATTTTTTCATGGCAAATAACTTGGAAAAGGATATTTTTAATTTTGGCAGGGGGCTCCAATTCTTAGCTTGAAGACATCCTTGGCCGCATCAGCATCTCAAGCTACTGTATGTGTTCTCTCTCTCCCTCTGATATTTATTGATATGCAATCATATGTAAAAAGATGTGCTGCATTTTCCAGTATAGCCGCTTTGTAATTAGTTGATAGCATGATGGTCTTGAAGTTTAAAAATGGATTATATTTTGATCTAATTAGCAGGGTGGTTCCTCCCAGGAGCATGTTGAAGATACAGCTTCCCTGGATAGTAATTCTGATATTGCAAGAACTCCACCTTCAAAAGGCAGTGCAATCAATTCTTCTGCTGCAGCCACATCAACTGGGAGCCATGCAATCCCTGCTCCAGTGAATCTTCCACCTCATAGTTTGTCTGGTGCTTCAACTGCTTCAGTTCTTCCAGGTTCCAATCCTGCTAGAAGTGTCTTGGAAAACACTGGTGCTGCCAATCCTTCATCCCCTGTAAATATTCAAAATGCTGCAAAAGAAGAAGATATCACAAGCTTCCCTGGCCGTAGGCCATCTCCATCTCTTGCAGATGCTGGAGTACGTGGCATTACTAGAGGAGGCCTCTCAAGCCTCTCCAGTCAGCCTTCATCCAGTGTCCCTCTTGTTTCTGGAAGTGTGGCTTCTAGCAATGGAGCTCTTGGTGTGGTGGTCCCTTCTGTCTCTGACATGGCAAAAAGAAATATTTTGGGGGCTGATGAGAGACTTGGGAATAGTAGCATGGGGCAATCTTTGGTATCCCCTCTTGGTAATAGAATGATCTTGCCTCAGGCAGCCAAGGCTAATGATGGAAGTGCATCTGTTGATTCCAGTAATCCTAGTGAGTCTTCTGGACTTCCTGGCAGAGCTTTTTCCCCTTCCATGGTTTCTGGTATGCAATGGAAGCCAGGGAGTTCCTTCCCGAATCAAAATGAGCCGGTATGCTATTTGTCATGCATCTATACCATTGTTTATGATCAAAATGATAACTTCTTTTTCTTTTAAATTTATCATCATCATCATCATCATGTATTTTCAGGGGCAGTTTCGTGGAAGAACTGAGATAGCAACCGACATGAGGGAGAAATTTTTGCAACGGCTCCAGCAAGTGCAGCAACAAGGCCCTAGCAACATGCTTAACATGTCTTCTCTTGCTGGAGGAAATCATAAGCAGTTTTCTGCACAACAACAAAATCCACTCATGCAGCAGGTGCTTTTTTTAGATGATTTCTTTACTTCTCTCCTTTCCTTGATCCAAGTGTTAAACTTATTGCATACAAGGTTTAAAGCAAATCTAGATACTTCTTGTCAGTTAGTAACTTAGTATTACATATGTATGGTGAACTTATGCACTGTGAAGCGGTGGAAAGTCAGATTAGCTTTATTTTAAGAAAAATATAATATAGTATAGATAATCTCTTATGATTTTATGTTGGCAGTTCAATTCTCAAAGCTCACCTCTCTCTATCCAACCCGGTCTGGGACTTGGTGGCCAAGCACCAGGTCTCAATACTGTTACATCTGCCAGCTTACAGCAGCAATCAAATTCAATCCACCAGCAGTCCAGTCAGCAGGCATTGGCATCAAATGTTCCAAAGGATGCTGGTAATGTTTAGTTTGCTTGGTTTCTCTGAGCCTTATTCTTTCTGCAGTGTGTGGTCGTTAATGGGTTCGTAAAAGATCATATTATCTGACTATGAGTGCATGCTATGAAGAAGGCAAATCAACACCATATTATTCTATATAAAGGGTTGGACATTGGTGAATTTCTTCCCTCTCTCTTAAATGGTAGCATAATTGTTCAAGCATATTGGAATTGCATAAGCTATCATTAGAACACCTGTTAGTGGAGTGTTTTATGTGCAGTGCCTGTTATCTGGTGTTGTGGGAAAGTGTTATCACACAGCTTTTCTTTCTTATTTATCTGCATTTGTACCAGAGTTTTGTAGTTTAGTTTGCATAATTGTCTCTGTTTTTTGATCAAGAGCTGCATATGCATGTAGATCTTGGCCATGCAAAACTTGAGGAGCAACAACCACAGAATTTACCTGATGATGCAAGTTCTGAAGCTGTTCCAACTTCTGGGCTTGTGAAGAATCTCATGAATGAGGATGATATGAAAGCTCCATATGCAATGGATTCCCCTGTATGTTGAATACATTTTATTCCTGTCTACTTTACTTTAGGTATTATTGTTAGTATGTTGCTGTTTATGTGATGCATCCCATCTTCTGATAGAATCATCATCACTTCTGTTACTTTACAAGAATTAATATGTGAAATATGTGTGGTTGGTAAATGACCTGCATGGTTGCAAGAGTTGCAAGGATCAAGATGGCTTACATGGTTTGTAAATGGTTCTCTTCTACAGGGAGCTGTATCGGGCTCTTTGACAGAACCTGCTCAAGTTATTAGGGATATTGATCTTTCTCCTGGCCAACCCTTACAATCCAACCAGTCTTCTAGTGGTCTTGGTGTTATTGGCCGGAGAAGTGTTTCTGATCTTGGTGCCATCGGTGAGAGCCTCAGTGGGTCAACGAATACTGGAGGAATGCACGATCAACTATACAATTTGCAGATGCTTGAAGCTGCATATTACAAAGTTCCCACACCTAGAGATTCCGAACGTCCAAGGCCCTACACCCCAGTACGGGATTTTCAAAAATCTTCTACTTATTTTTGTTTTCTTCGTTTCAAAGTCTGCTTTCAACAATCTTGTAGGCGTTAATAAATGTTGTTTGCTTGTATTCTGCAGAAGCACCCTGCTGTCACGCCTGCTAGCTACCCTCAAGTTCAGCAACCCATCGTGAATAATCCAAACTTCTGGGAACGCTTAACCCTAGACGGCTATGGCACTGGCACTGATACACTCTTCTTTGCATTCTACTATCAACAGGTAAATATAGGTGACCCTCTCTCGCCCTAGCTTTTTGCAATACAATCACTTGCAGCTTACCTACATGTCAAAATTTGCACAGAACACATATCAACAATATCTTGCCGCAAAGGAGCTGAAGAAACAGTCATGGAGATACCATAGGAAATACAACACATGGTTTCAACGGCACGAGGAGCCGAAAATCGCCACTGATGAATTCGAACAGGGAACCTATGTATACTTTGATTTCCACATAGCAAATGATGACCACCAACATGGATGGTAAGTAGTTGTCTTCGATTTTCACCGTCTTTCTAAATATTTAACCATACGCAAGTTTAATTTGCTTTCGTCGCCAACATATACTTATTTCACATATATATTCATTCAGGTGCCAAAGAATCAAGACGGAATTCACCTTCGAGTATAACTATCTTGAAGATGAATTGATTGTATAAGAAGTAACAAGGTATGGAGAAGGCTAATATAAACGATAATCTGCTGAATTTCGTATATGTAGATTCCTATACGTAATCCGCTGAATTCCATTCCTATTTTCATGTGAAATTCATAAGAGATGCTGAGCTTGATTTAGAATATAATCATTTCTGCAATAATATCTATTTCCCTTGATTTTCCCTTGATTTAGAATATACAAATATTGAGTCACCCTATCCAATTGAGATTTTTGGGCTTAGTAATTCTGACCACAGAAGTAACAAAACAAAGAAGTTTTTGAAGTGGCCCAAACCAAAAGAGCATAGCCCAAGGCAGCCCAATCCAAGTAAGAAAATGAACAATGTCAAACCATTTTAGGTGCTTAATCTATATGTTTGAGAATTTTGTTAACCCTTCTAATCTTAAAAGAAAAAGACCCATTTTTCAATTAAAAAGCTTACCAAATTTTCACAGTTTGATTCAGAACAAGTAGAAAATTGTTTCATCTGAGGCTCTGTTGAGTTGCTTGTTCATTTTGGTGCGTAAATTAGTTCATTTTAACATTTTTTTTGGCATCAAGTTCATTTTAACATTTTATCAAACTAGAAATTTATTTCATCAACTTATTTTTCTATAGCAATAAACAAGCTAAAAGAGTGCATAATGTGCCCGCAAACCAATTGAATGTTTACAAGCATGTAAATATACTATTGTGGTTGAGTGTTTAGTGGGCACTAATGACTAAACCTCAAAATTGGGATGATTCAGCCGACATTAATGATTTACTACCTTTTTTTTTCTAATAATTATATTATATGGACCGTCCAATTAACATAAGAAAAATGTGAAAACGTTAAATGGGCATAATTTGAGATAGGTATGATAGGTAAGATATCAGTTATAGCAGATAAGGGTTGCTTTCAAATGAAGATCCACCTTAAAATTTACACGCATATTGCTTCAAATTCCATCTTTCCTTTTCCTTTTATTTCCTTTGGCAAAGGGAAACTGTTGGGGACCCAATAGCAAATTGGGTACAATTTTGGCTTGGAAAGGTTAAAGGAAGCTCAAGGTACCTATCAATTGGTGGAAGGGTATGTTTCAAGGCAACAAAAAGGTTTTTGATCATCAAATAGGCTTAGAGATTGAGAGAGAGGAAAATTTTCATATCTCAATTTTAGCTTTTACCCTTTGAGAATTGTTAATGGCTAGTGCCATTAATTTCATTGAAGCTAAAATGCTTTGTGGATATAATATATATATACCTCTTAAGTCATCAATCTTCATCCAATTGGAGACGAGTTCATGGAAAGTGCTTGAAGATTGAAATTAAATGCTTCCAAAATATACCCATTTTTAGCCACGGGAAAGAAGAAATCCCAACAATGCACATGGATTTTCACATGTGAAAGCAACGTTGAATAATTGTGAAACTCTCGTTTGTTCTTGAAGTGTAGCCATAAATTCATGATACCCTCTCTTCAATCAACGCTTCTTGTTAGGGTAAAGATGATGGGTGGAATGAAATGATGGTTGTCTTAATTACTATCGTTCACATAGATTTATACTCGTCAATTTTGAGCTGATCAAATATAATAAAACGAAAGATTATGAGGTTTATCGTGAATCCCCTGATCAGGTTCTTCAAGTGCTGCAATTGGACTGTCGTGCTGTAGTTTACCCATGAGACTTTAATTTGAATTACTTGTCTGTTTTTTATGTTTTGCTGTTTTCACCGAAAAACGAAAAAATTAGAAGGAATTTTGAGTATTAATTTGACCCTACCCCCCAAAAAATTTACTAGTAAAGAACTTTGAGATCATACTATATGCTACATTTTAGATTACAATTCTATGTTCTTTTGTAAGTTTTTACTTGGAAACTTCTCTTACGCGGTATAGGGATGGTCATCATCTTATCAAAGGTTGTTGTAAGAGATTAGAGTCATATATTGAAAACCAATAACTCAAAGTCCACAACGGCAATGATTTGGTAGTGGAATGTTTGGTCCGATTTTATCCTTACAAAATCCCGAATGAAACTAGCTAGTAACTTAGTCTATAAAAACGTGATTTGTTAATAGAATGTTGGACTCCGATTTTATCTTTGATAATCCCGAATATTGAACATAATAACATGTGATTTGTTATAATTAACAAAAATCACATATTTAAGTTGTAATCCGCTGAATTTCATTCCTATTTTCGATTTTATTAAAAATTAATTCGGTGAAAAATAGGAAAAAAGATAATAGAGGCGTGAAAAACCCTTCAATTTTTCTGGCGTTGAAGTATATATTTTCTATAATTATTGTGTCCAAAAATTGAGAGAAAAACTTTCGGGTCAATTTTTTTCAAAGTTTTAGTCGAAATCGTGTACGTTCCGGGGCCCAAACTCAGTTTTGCATGATTTTTTGCGTCAAGACTCATTAAAATATCTATATTAATCTAACGAAATCTCAGACATATTGGATTTAAGAATTTGTTTTTACAAGC
Organism: Corchorus capsularis; assembly: GCA_001974805.1. Classification (NCBI taxonomy): domain Eukaryota; kingdom Viridiplantae; phylum Streptophyta; class Magnoliopsida; order Malvales; family Malvaceae; genus Corchorus; species Corchorus capsularis. Next base: position 6,005 of record AWWV01013263.1, on the reverse strand, counting down.
ATTAGAATCTTTTTCCGATTTAACTAGAAAATAATTAAAAAAAAAAGAAAACAATATTAGAAGCATGAAAGACCCTTCAATCTTTTTTTATCTTGAGTTATATATTTTTTATTATTATTATGGCAAAAAATTGAGCGAAAAACTTTCGGGTCAATTTTTCAAAATCTTAGCCGAAATCGTGTACGTTACGGTTTTTGGCAAAAAAAAAAAACGTGTTATGGGTTCCCAGCTCAATTTTGCATGATCTTTGGCGCTAAGAGTCCTTGAAATACCTATACTCTTCTAATAGAATCTCAGCCACATTAGATTTAAGGATTTGTTTTTACGAGCATCAAAATCTTTTTTCGATTTTATTAGAAATTAATTCTGTGAAAAATCGGAAAAATGATAATAGAGACGTGAAAAACCCTTCAATCTTTCTGGCGTTGAAGTATATATTTTCTATGATTATTGTGTCCAAAAATTGAGAGAAAAACTTTCGGGTCAATTTTTTTCAAAACTTTAGTCGAAATCGTGTACTAACCATCACGGTTTTTGGCTAAAAACGTGTTCCAGGGCCTCGACTCAGTTTTGAATGATTTTTTGTGCCAAAGAACATTAAAATATCTATATTTATCTTACGAAATATCAGACATGTTGAATTTAAGGATTTGTTTTTACAAGCATCTGAATCTCTTTCCGATTTAATTAGAAATTAATTCAAAAAAAGAAAAGAAAAACAATATTAGAAGCGTGAAAGACCCTTCAGTCCTTTTGATCTTGAGTTTTATATTTTTTATTATTATTATGGCAAAAAATTGAGCGAAAAACTTTCTGTTCAATTTTTGCAAAATCTTAGCCGAAATCTTGTATTAACTATGAAAAACGATAAGAGTCCATGAAATATTTATATTCTTCTAACAAAATCTCAGCTATATTAGATTTAAGGATTTGTTGAGTATCAGAATCTTTTTTCGATTTTATTAGAAATTAATTAGGAAAAAATAGGAAAAACGATAACAGCGGCGTGAAATGCCCTTCAATCTTTATGGAGTTGAATTATAAATTTATATGATTATTGTGTCCAAAAATTGAGAAAAAAACTTTCGGGTCAATTTTTTCAAAATTTTAGCCGAAATCGTGTAGTAACCATCACAGTTTTTGGCTAAAAACGCGTTTCAGGGCCTCGACTCAGTTTTGCATGATTTTTTGCGCCAAGACTCATTAAAATATCTATATTTATCTTACGAAATATCAGAGATGTTGAATTTAAGGATTTGTTTTTACAAGCATCTGAATCTCTTTCTGATTTAATTAGAAATTAATTCAAAAAAAGGAAAAACAATATTAGAAGCGTGAAAGGCCCTTCAATCTTTTTGATCTTGAGTTTTATATTTTTTATTATTATTATGGCAAAAAATTGAGCGAAAAACTTTCGGGTCAATTTTTGCAATATCTTAGCTGAAATCGTGTACTAACTGATCGAGCCAAAAACAACCATATTTTTATGGTTATTTTACTATGTTTTTTGGTCCATTTATGCTCTAATTTGCTTTATTTTGGTGATATTTATGTTTTGAGTATTTAAGAGATGTGAAATTGGAAATTTGTTAATTTTCACTACTTTTGGAGATATTTTGATGACTTTTTACACAGATATGAGCAAAGTAATTTTGAGTATAGATTTGGAGATTCGAAGTTCGTGTTTTGAAGATTTCTTGATGATAATTTGAAGACTTGAAGACCATTGAAGAATTATTTCAAGAAGCAAGAATTGAAGATTGGAGCTTAATTTGCAAAGGATTGAAGACAAGCCCAGATGAAGCCCGGAAGTTAAGGATTTTTGGATATTTTATATGGAATTATACTCAGCCGATATAAACCTATAATTGGAGTTAAAATCTCAATTTTTGGGCTTAATATTCAAAAGAATATCCAAATCCCGTAATTTCCCGCAGATTTGCGATTTAATCCCGGATTCAGCGCAGTCTCGGTAAAAAGGCCACAACTTTCTGCTCAGATGTCCGTTTTAGGCCCATGAGTAGCCGTTGGAAAGCTAACTCCGAGATCCTTTGAAGTCCAAGGTCCAGTTCTGCCGTTTTCAAGCCCAAAACTGATGTCGAAGTTGCTGTACGATTTCTGGAAATTTCAGGATCCTACTTTCACTTGGATTTTGACCCTAAGAAGACTTTTAAGCTAACTTGGAGACCAATTCAGCCCCTAGAACGTCCTAGACTTATATCCTAAGTCTAATAGGAGTCTTTAGGTTATTTTTCTCCTATAAATAGCCACCTTAGGTCTAGGTTTTTATGTATTCTCTCTTTAGAAAAATATATTGTAGATTTGCTTGAAGATTTGGAGGAGAAACTCTTGGAGCCGCCGCCCCCTCTTCTTCTTCTTCCATAGATAAGTTTTCTTCTTCTTATTTGTGGATGATCACTCAATTCATGAGTGAGTAATCCTTTTCTTTTCTCCAATGTAGAATTTAATTGATCTCTTGACTTATATCATGGTGAGATTTTGTGCTTATATATGAGAATTGTTTAGGGTATTTCTTAAATCTCTGTTTTAATCCTATGTTAACTTGTTTTGATGGGTTGGATCCGGACCTGTCTTGATAAATTGAGTTGCATTAGCTAGATTAGATCTTGAAGGACCAATTCGGATCTAATTATTGGTAGCAATTGGAAGAGAAGGACCAATTCCTTCCAAGAGAGATAAGAACCAACAGATAATTTTATTGTTTGTTGTGCTTGTTTATAAATTACTAGATCTTAATGCTTTGTTCTTGTCAATTATGAAACTGGACCAAGGTAATTAGTTGTTAAGAATAAAATGGATAATTTAAGCTGGACCAAGGTAATTTTATCTAATTTAGGTAATTTAAGATTTAATTCCAAACAAGCTATCCAAGGTTTTCATAATTTTTAGATACCGATGATCCATGTTATTTATGTCAAGAGGGAGATTAATTTTATGTTGGAGGATTTTCTTTAATTGTTTTCTCAGTTTATTCACTGCTTTCTTATTAATAATTTTCTTTAATTTTCTTGTTTGATTTCTTAGTTAATTTTACTTGTTTGTTTGATTTAATTCAACTCTACTTCCAAAATTCTCTTTATTTTATTTTGTTTTTAAGAAAAAGAATAATAACCTATCTCTCTGTGGGATCGACCCCTAGTTGTCCTAACTATTTTTAGTTAGTAATTGTTGGGATTATTTTTATTATTGCTGACGACCGATCACTAACCATCATAGTTTTTGGCAAAAGAACGCATTATGGGTTCTTAGCTCAATTTTGCATGATCTTTGGCGCTAAGAGTCCTTGAAATACCTATACTCTTCTAACCAAATCTCAGCCACATTAGATTTAAGGATTTGTTGAGTATCATAATCTTTTTTCGATTTTATTAGAAATTAATTAGGAAAAAATAGGAAAAACGATAATAGAGACGTGAAAAGCCCTTCAATCTTTATGGAGTTGAAGTATAAATTTTTTATGATTATTGTGTCCAAAAATTTAGAGAAAAACTTTCGGGTCAATTTTTTCAAAATTTTAGCCGAAATCGTGTACTAACCATCACGGTTTTTGGCTAAAAACGCCTTCCAGGGCCTCGACTTAGTTTTGCATGATTTTTTGCGCCAAGACTCATTAAAATATCTATATTTATCTTACGAAATATCAGACATGTTGAATTTAAGGATTTGTTTTTCCAAGCATCTGAATCTCTTTCCGATTTAATTAGAAATTAATTCAAAAAAAAAAGGAAAAACAACATTAGAAGCGTGAAAGGCCCTTCAATCTTTTTGATCTTGAGTTTTATATTTTTTATTATTATTATGGCAAAAAATTGAGCGAAAAACTTTCGGGTCAATTTTTGCAAAATCTTAGCCGAAATCGTGTACTAACCATCATAGTTTTTGGCAAAAGAACGCATTATGGGTTCTTAGCTCAATTTTGCATGATCTTTGGCGCTAAGAGTCCTTGAAATAGCTATACTCTTCTAACCAAATCTCAACCACATTAGATTTAAGGATTCGTTGAGTATCATAATCTTTTTTCGATTTTATTAGAAATTAATTAGGAAAAATAGGAAAAACGATAATAGAGACGTGAAAATCCCTTCAATCTTTATGGAGTTAAAGTATCTATTTTTTATGATTATTGTGTCCAAAAATTTAGAGAAAAACTTTCGGGTCAATTTTTTCAAAAATTTAGCCGAAATCGTGTACTAACCATCACGGTTTTTGGCTTAAAACGCCTTCCAGGTCCTCGACTCAGTTTTGCATGATTTTTTGCGCCAAGACTCATTAAAATATCTATATTCATCTTACGAAATATCAGACATGTTGAATATAAGAATTTATTTTTCCAAGCATCTGAATTTTCTTTCCGATTTAATTAGAAATTAATTCAAAAAACGGAAAAACAATATTTGAAGCGTGAATGGCCCTTCAATCTTTTTGATCTTGATTTTTATATTTTTTATTATTATTATGGCAAAAAATTGAGCGAAAAACTTTCGGGTCAATTTTTGCAAAATCTTAGCCGAAATCGTTTACTAACCTTTACAGTTTTTGGCAAAAGAACGCATTATGGGTCCATGACTCAATTTCACATGAACTTTGGCGCTAAGAGTCCTTGAAATATCTATATTCTTCTAACCAAATCTCAGCTATATTAGATTTAAGGATTTGTTGAGTATCATAATCTTTTTTCGATTTTATTAGAAATTAATAAGGAAAAATTGGAAAAACGATAATAACGGCTTGAAATGCCCTTCAATCTTTATGGAGTTGAAGAATAAATTTTATATGATTATTGTGTCCAAAAATTGAGAGGAAAACTTTCGGGTCAATTTTTTCAAAATTTTTGCCGAAATCGTGTACTAACCATGATAGTTTTTGGCAAAAGAACGCATTATGGGTTCTTAGCTCAATTTTGCATGATCTTTGGCGCTAAGAGTCCTTGAAATACTTATACTCTTCTAACCAAATTTCAGCCACATTAGATTTAAGGATTTTTTGAGTATCATAATCTTTTTTCTATTTATTAGAAATTAATTAGGAAAAAATAGGAAAAACGATAATAGATACGTGAAAAGCCCTTTAATCTTTATGGAGTTGAAGTATATATTTTTTATGATTATTGTGTCCGAAAATTGAGAGAAAAATTTCGTGTAAATTTTTTCAAAATTTTAGCCAAAATCGTGTACTAACCATCACGGTTTTTTGGCTAAAAACGCTTTCTAGGACCTCGACTCAGTTTTGCATAATTTTTTGCGCCAAGACTCATTAAAATATCTATATTTATCTTACGAAATATAAGACATGTTGAATTTAAGGATTTGTTTTAACAAGCATCTGAATCCCTTTCCGATTTAATTAGAAATTAATTCAAAAAAAAGGAAAAACAATATTAGAAGTGTGAAAGGCCCTTCAATCTTTTTGATCTTGAGTTTTATATATTTTTTTATTATTATGGCAAAAAATTGAGCGAAAAACTTTCGGGTCAATTTTTGCAAAATTTCAGCCGAAATCATGTACTAACCATCACAGTTTTTGGCAAAAGAACGCATTATGGGTTCCTGGCTCAATTTTGCATAATCTTTGGCACTAAGAGTCCTTGAAATATCTATATTATTCTAACAAAATCTCAGCTATATTAGATTTAAGGATTTGTTGAGTATGAGAATCTTTTTTCGATTTTATTAGAAATTAATTAGGAAAAATAGGAAAAACGATAATAGCGGCGTGAAATTCCCTTCAATCTTTATGGAGTTGAAGTATAAATTTTATATGATTATTGTGTCCAAAAATTGAGAGGAAAAATTTCGGGTCAGTTTTTTCAAAATTTTAGCCAAAATCGTGTACTAACCATCATAGTTTTTGGCAAAAGAACGCATTATGGGTTCTTAGCTCAATTTTGCATGATATTTGGCGCTAAGAGTCCTTAAAATACCTATACTCTTCTAACCAAATCTCATCTACATTAGATTTAAGGATTTGTTGAGTATCATAATCTT
>AWWV01013261.1:0-46869 GCA_001974805.1 Corchorus capsularis | reverse complement strand
GGTCTTTTTTTTTTTTTTTTTGGACATCTATCCCCTTAGGTCTATAAAGGCCCAAAAAAGAAGAAAAAAAAAAGAAAGACATTAATTCTAAATACTAGATTATTATTCTAATATTCTAATAAATTTTATATTTACAATATTATAATTTTTTTTGTTACATGTGAACATAAAAGTTAATGATAGGACTATACAAAGGGAGGTAGTTTTCTCCCATCCGTAAACCCACTCCATCCGTCCCAGGATTCGGGTCTCATCTCTCATCCCTAAACTCATTCCGTCCATCTCAGGATTCGGACCTAAGATCTCCCGTTGGAGTCCCAAACTCTTAATCACTGAACTGTCCCCTTTGGGACTTTACAATATTATAATTAAAATTAACAATTAGATTCTTAGGATTAGATTCTTCTTTTCCTTATTCCCTTTTTGTTTAAATTTGTCCTTTCAAGACAAATATCCTTTGTTGAAACCCAAAAGTAGCTATAAATTGATTTCTTTTAATTAATGAAAATCCAACAATCTTATTTTGATACTAAAACGCATTTGGTCATATTATTTTCATGTCCTAACTACCATAAGATAGTTGGTTCCCTAAGATTGACAATTCCCACAACCAAACAAGTTAGAAAACATATAACAAATTTCAAGTTGGAATGTATATGTTTTGGGGTGAAAAAAAAAATTGCCATTCTTTTATACTCACCAACTTAAAAAGTTGAAATTTATTGCTTTACTTACCTACTCTTTAGTTTTTACTTGTCTTAGGATATTCATTAATGCTAATACCAAAAAAAAAAAACCAATGTCTTAATTTTTTTGAAATGCAATATATGGGACAAAAAAGAGAGAAATTGAAAAATTTGAGAAAAATGTTATGGTTCCAAAGGCTTTCAATTCATCCCATCCCATAAGGTCTTTTCAAACAATTTTAGTCCTAGACAAAATAAGTATAACATCAAATTGCAGAGGGAAACCCCCATAATTAAGAGTATAATTATAATATATATATATACATAATATTCATAATCATGTAACTAAAATGCCTCAACAAATAAGAGAATTACACTACATTACTAGTTACTAGGTGAACAATTTCTTCAAGTTTGTTTCCTATCTAAAACTTTTGATTTGATTTACATTGGGGAATGGGGAATTTTTCTTTTCAAAAAAGAAGTCATTACTACTGCTCACTAGGAATTGAAGATAAACAAGACATCCTCATCTCCATCACTTTCTTGTGAGAATTGGAGTGCAAATAGCTAACAAAAGTAGGGCTTTTTGCTGGCCTATACTCTGGCAGCAACCTCCCTGACTTGTACCTCACTCCACATGCATTGCATAGAGTCTTTGGACCCAATGGTCCTGCTCTCCATTGTGGGGTCCTTTGAGCTAAGCAATGGCTGCACCTCCTTGGCTGCTGCTGCTGTTGCCCCAAACTCTCCTTGTTCATCATCATCATTTTCCCTTCCACCATAATTTCCTCCTCTTTCTTTGATTCTTCTTCCTCACTATTACTACTTCCCATTATGTTACTAATACCACTGTTGTTGTCTTCTTCTTTCTTGGGCACCATTAATTCACTGTCAGCTAACCAATATGTTTGATGAAGCAAAGGGGGGTCAGAACTAGCCAATTGAAAATTTGGGTTATGTGGGTTTAGGTTTTTTGACCAACTGGAAAATGGGTTACTTTTGGTTTTGGATAATAATGTTGCTGTTGTTCTCTTCCTTTTGCTTCTTGCCTTGCCTGGAACTACAAATTTCTGCAAGGAAGCTAGGGTATCATTTTGTTGGGGTTTCTGCAACAAAGATTTTGCAGCAGCAGAAACAGCCTGTTTTGTTGTTTCATCTGTACTTTTGTTTTTGTTTTGACCATTTGTTGTTGTTGTTGTTGTTTTTGTTGCTTCTGCTGTTACTGGAATGCAATTCCCTGTGCTGGAAAAACAGTCCTCTACAAATATTGATAACCATTCCATGCTCACATCCACTTCCTGCAAAATTTTAAAGTTTAAGTCTTTAAGACTTTTAAACTCAGGAGTTGAAAAAACTCAAAAAGACTCAAACTTTTGACAAAAATTTTGCTTTTTGATCATGCAAATGCTATAAACAAGTAAGAAACAACAGAAAAAAGAAAGAATCAAAGATTGGGTAGACATGCAAAAAGAGGGGGAAAAAAACAGAGGAATGAAGGGGAAAGCAAGAGGCAAAAAGGAAAACTGACCGTATTTTGAGCAGGGAAAAGGTCATCCAGAGTGCTGAGTTTAGAGCAAGGAGATGAAAGGACTTGCTCCTGTTGGTACTCACCGGAGACCGACACATTCCGGCAGAAATCCATAGCAAACAAAACCCCAAAAAAGAAGAAAAATTTGTAATTTGGTGTTGTCTTCCTTCCAAGGAAGAAAGTGAAAGATGAAAACTTTGAGTCTTGAAAGAGCAAGCAAGAGAGGGTTAAGAAATGTGAAGTTTTTGGGTATAATAAAAGGAGAGTTTTTAGAAGGAGAAGGATGGAAAGGAGCTTTGGCTTTGCTCAGCTGTCTTGAATGTGCCCCCTTTATGGCCTAGTTTTCTGTCGGCAGATAAAGCTAAATAAAACAATCAAAGCTTATTCATATTCAATAGTAATCACAAGGGGAAAAAAGAAAACAAAAAAATTGCCCATATTTCCCTCTTTTCTTTGTTACTTACTGCTTAAATAAATAAATATACTAAGAAAACCCTTTAAGTTGAATTTTTTAAATATTTAGGAGTTGTTTTTTTTATTCAACAAGTGACAAATTTTGAATTTTGTTTTCTTTTTTCTTTAGTGTTTGAATTTTAAGTGCACTGGTTTTGAATTTGGGTTCATGGAATTAGGGAGGGAGGGGGAGAAATTTTGAGTGTAGTTATGGAGAAAGAAAGGGTTTTGCTTTGGTCAGTGGGGCCAAAAATCCAAGGCCTGCTTGCTTGGACAATGGACACTGAATGAAAGCCTGCTCCTTAGTAAAAAAGAAGAGAAAAACTATACAAAAAAGAAAAGGAAAAGGGAAAAAAAAAGAAAAAAAAAAGAAAAGAAAGAGAGAGGGTAATGGGATTGGGACCAGAAAAGCAAAGTAGTAGAACTAATATTAACAGTGTGAAGTAGCACAGTACAATGACCTGCTAGATTCTTAGATGAAAGGTTTAACTTTCTTTTTCTTCCTTAGCCAAAATTAAAAGGTGGAAAAATACACTTTCTTATACCAGCTTTTATCAGGTGATGTTGATTTTGCAGAAGGCAGGCTGATGGGGAGATTGCAACAAATTTTAAAAGTAGTGAACCAATTGTGTATATGGTAAATCAAAGTCACTTTGCTGATCAATAATCATTTTGTTACACCATGAAATGAATTTATGATCCTGTGGGTTCGGTTTAGTGGAAATAGTTCGATGTCTATCAAGTAAAGAAAATAAGTGTTGAGAAAAATTCCCGGAAATAGTTCGATGTCTATCAAGTAAAGAAAATAAGTGTTGAGAAAAATTCCCGGAAATAGTTCTTGAGAAAAATTCCCTCATTTAGAATCAAAACCCGATTTGGGATTAATAATTTCAATACGCCAATAGGATATGGCTTAATTACCAAATTAGTCCCTTAACTATCCATTTTGGGATAAATTGATCCCTTAACTTTTTTTTTGGACAAATTAGCCCCTTAACTTTTAAAAACGAAACAAATTAACTCTTTTCTGACGGATCATTTAACGTCCGGAAGGTGAGGGCGTGTCCGACTTCCGATTAAGGCGATTCTAGCGGTATTTTAAAGATCTCGACGAGAAGAATCGAATGGTCAGGGAGGTGAGAAAAAAAATAATCAAAAATTTTCAGATCTCAGGTCAAATTTAAACTTTGACTGGAAGATGCGGTCTTATTCGGTGTTGGAACGGGCTAAATTTCTGATATGTTACTATTTGAAGGATGCTAGATCTACTGATTGTGGAGGTGAGAAAAAATAACAAAGAAAATGAGGCGAATAAGACCGACATGCCTTAGAGAGTGAAATATCATAAATTTAGCCCGTTTTGATGCCAGTAGACCAGCACCACTTATTTTCTTTATTATCGTTTCTCACCTTCGCAACAACTAGATCCGGTATCCCTCAGAGAATGACATATTAGAAATTCAGCCCGTTCCGACTCCAAATAAGACCGCACTTTCCAGTCAAAGTTTTAAATTTGACCCGAGATCTGAAATTTTTCGATTGCTTAGTTTTCTTACCTCCCTCACCATCATATTCTTCTCGTCGAGATCTTTCAAACGCCGCTAGAATCGCCTTAATCGGAAGTCGGGCGTGCCCTCACCTTCCGAACATTAAATGGTCCATTAGGAAATGGCTAATTTGTCTCGTTTTTAAAAGTTAAGGGGTCAATTTGTCCCAAAAAAAAGTTAAGGGACCAATTTGTCCCAAAATGGATAGTTAAGGGGTTAATTTGGGTATTAAGTCAATAGGATATTGGTAGGTTCCTACCAAAATAAGAAAAAGGGAAATGTTCATTTATCACAATGATCTATATTGTCAGCCAATCTTTCTTCCTAATGTTAGGCCACGGATACTTGGTAGTTTGCAAATATATGAATGGATCCAATCCCAATCAAACTTCCCCAAACCTTTTGATGTAACCTTTATGAAGGCAAAGTTAGAAATGGGTTTTTAAGAAGCTATTAGAGCATTATCTTACATTCATCCTTAATTACCTTACTTGCCAAGAAAGTTTCCCTGAATTATTTCTGCAGACAGTGGTCTTTAAATTTGGTTGTTCCCCTCCTAATGAATGTCTTCACATGCTAACAAGAAGTTGTCACTGTTAATCAGATTTCATGACTCTTGCCCTTAATAAATCTAATAATTAAATAGGGAAGAAAACAGGAACCACGGCCACCAGCTAATAATAATATAGAGCTGAAAAGGACACTTCACTCTTGGGGTTCAAAAAACTCAATGGCAGTGTGTGAAGAGAAGAAGTGAACCAAAACCCTTGGCATGGGGTTAAGTCTGAATCAGGGAAGAGAGAGCTTTCTTGTTTCTAGAAATTAAACATGGGATCCACAAAAAATATGTATGCCTTGGTGGGACATTGTGTTGAGATCATATATATATATATACAGATGAATGCATGGCAAAGGAATAGTTTTTTTTTTAACGGGGGTATTCAATGGTCACATTAGGTCTTCACTCACCATTAATCATAGTCGAATAATATCGGATTCCAATTAGAGAAGCTCTTTCAATGTGCATTTTCTCAGTTCACAAGACTCAAACTTAAGAGATATTGAGTTCCTCCCACTTAACTTAACATGCATGGTCAAAGGAATAGTATTTGATATATTGGTTTACAATAACACTATGGTATGTATATTTATGCATGCACATGATGAATCAAGATGGTTACCATCTATGGACCCTACATGACATACATTAGCCCCATTATCAAATGGCTTGAAGTATGTCCAATGTCCACATCAAAATGGTGGATCATTACACTGTCAAAATAGTCAATCAAACAGTAAATTAATTCAACCAACATGGTGGCCACTACATTGATCATCAGCCATGTGAAACACTAGCAAAATTTCAACATCTCACATAACCCTTCTCCCCTATTTGTCTAGCCTTATTTTGGCCATATTGAAAATACCCCATTGATTTCCATTTTCCCAACTCAAATCTGGGTTTTAACTTTTAAAGTGTTGTACAACAAGAGAAGTGGGATGATTAAAGAAAGGTTAAAGTGTTTAAAATTTTGAGTACCTATTTCTCTATAATTTGACTGGACTGGTCAGGGCTGCAATATTTTTCTGTCTGGCAAAAGAGACAGAGTCATCCTAACTGCTACCCTCAATGTAGAGATAGGACAATGCAAACAATTATTGTAGGGGTTGAGAAAGTTTGAATGATAATAATGAGGTGAAGGAAGGGAAAAAAATGTGCCTAAGGGATATGATTCTGTCCAGCCATATGCTCAAAAGTCCACAAGCATGACAAAACAAAACCCATCTCTTTCTTACCATAATGAAATCTGAATTCATAAAAGAAGCAGAATATATACTCATTGGGATTCCATGTGAGTCTGCCTCATCTTGTGTAAAGACTGATTTGGGATTCTAATTTCTACAGCAAATTTGATGTATTACATCTATATAGGTGAAACCCAGTTGGCTAATATCTCAATCCTTTAAATTATTGTGTATTTCAGCTTTGGTCAAGAAGAAAAAGTTGGGTTTGACGTTGCATTAATCACTGCAAATCATAAGGGAGACTATATAACTTAACATTTAGACAAAATTTCTAGTTAAAATTTAAAAAGGCTAAGGTTTAGTTTGGTATTGAGGTTGCAGTTTGAAAAAGCTTAGTTTGGAAAAAGTGTTTTTGAGAAGTACTTTTTAAAATTGCGGTAGAAAAATGTAAATAATGTTTGGTATTACTATGAAAAAATGGGGTTGAATGATAAAATGTCTAAAAATGATATATTAGTTAAAAAGGAAAGAGAAAAATAATTAAGATATTTTAGTTATTTAATGTTTAAAAGCACTTTTGAAACGCAAAAGTATCTAAGGATTAGCTTCTCGGGTTGGCTTGGCTTTTGCGTTCAAAATTAACTTTTGACACAAATCAGGATTTATTTGGTATTGCATTTGGATTCAAAAGTAGTTTTTTTATCTTTAAACGCAATGTCAAACCAGCCGTAAATCCTAATTAGGAAGTTGTATCAGAAACAGTAAGATTAGACCATACGTCCCAATATGAAATGGATTAGGATTTCTCCAATAGAAAGGTTTGCAATTGGATGTTATTAGTAGCAACAATTCAAACATGATTACTAAGAATGGATAGCTTATTTGATGTAATGGAAAATGGAGATATTGGGTTTGAAAAAAGGTTTTTGGGTAGTCGAAACTTATCGAGGTTTTAAACCATGATCATTGAAATTAAGAATTCAACACTTTACCATCGGTCTCTGAATCTTTCTTTTATGCATAAAGTTTTGAGTGCCAATAAGATATTGACACTTCGATATGGTCATATATACATAGACCATTTCTTTCAAAAGTTCACAATTTTAGCCAAAGCAGAAAGTCGATCTTTTGTATGATAGTATATACATAATATTTCTGCCAGCAAGACATAGTTGAGCTTGAGCTGTATGCAAATAAGGTCACAAAAATATGCCTCGTCCAAGCATATCGCTGCATGTTACCACCATGTTTTCAATGGATTCCGCCATCACTCTTTGACTTCAGGTTTCCAATTATCTATCCTCTGTCCCTTATCAAGGGTACCACAATATCCATAATTCACTTTAAAAATTGACCAAAGGAAATATGAACATGACAAAGCATTGAGATCTTTGTAAACTCTCACCATGGCAATGACTAGTTCTGCAACATCTCAAGAAATAATCGGAAAAAAAGGAAACTAAAAGAGAATAAGAGAGCTTTCGTAAAATGATCATCGATTATTAAATCATCGGTAACATGATACACATACACTGCTATATTGATGTCTTAGTTCTAGCCTTCTAGGGGATCAATTGTTTGGCCTTAAGATATTTGCCAAAGACAATCCTAAATGACTACGAAGATTACATCGTTAAGCATTTTTCCTTCACATTAATACATCAATTCCATGAATCAACGGAACAAAGGATCTGTTTCCTTACATGAAATATGATACAATGTTTGATGCAGTTTAGAAGTAAGCACTGATGTAAATATGTACCGAATATACGAATGTACAATGGGTTGTATGGAGGGATGTCAAGGCTCAGTGGAAGGGGAGAGATATTGACGCCATTCTTCGGGTGTCCCATTTCTCTTCCTCAACATGCTTATTGCTGAACTTGTTAGGGGTATGGCAAGTATGTCGAAATCCTTCGGGGCCTAAGCAACCAAGGGGACAAGATCTTAGAATCATGCTAATACTTATCAAACGTTAATGAAGAAAGAACTTAAGATTTCCTATTTTCCTGTTCATCTAAATGTCATCATTAATTTTGTTCATTCACAGAAAAGAGACAAAGGACATTCCATCTGTTACTAGGGCCTTTTCTCCCTTTGTCTCTCCTTAATTGTGAAATGCTATTTATAGCAGTGAAAACCAGTTTCCCGTTAATGATATTAAGCAAATAAAGCTTTTACAGTTTAGAAAGGAGTAGGTGGATACCTTTGGGACCTTACTCAGTTTCATGTGTGCTTCTTCTGGAGTTTTTTGACCTTTCTTTGAATTGCACTTGGCACAAGCAGTGACCTGTAACAAAACACATTGAAGAAAAAACTATAAATACATAGAAATTCCCGGTGATTAGAACCACGGTAATCTTAAACTCTCTTTTGATCAGGTTTCCCATGTTCCAGAATGTAAAACAGAAGAAAAGTAGAAAAGAAATCCCTCACTCATAATCAGTGTCATAGAGTGTGATTAGATAGAAGTGTTTTACATTAAATGTTTTCAAGTAATGACAAACAAGCATTGATTTTCATCAAGGTTTCCAGTAATTTCCATATTTCATCAAGCTACCTTGGATCCATCTTTCAGAAACAATATCTCATGCAGCATAAATGAAAGTCAGAGATCATTTCTTTAAATTTTAACACTGACTTGTGTAAACAAAGTCATATATAAGGGCAAAGACTATATTCATGCTGATCACATATACCACCTCAAGTAATAACCAAGGCCAGGGGTAGGACAATTTTCATACCATGAATATGTTTTCCAGAAAAGCTAAGCAAAGCAATAAAAATGTTCTGTGTTTATCTGGAGAGAAAGAAACCTTCTTCCTTTTCTCTCATACACTCATTTTACATTCTTTGTGGGTCCTTCTGCTTGGTCATGAATTTCAATCAGGTGACCACAGAATACATGACAGCAAGGTATTTAACTCTTAAGCACTGGTTATAAGCTCAGACAAGTGTAAATGGAGGTAATCCACAGATACCAAGTCATCTATCTGTTTGATTGGTCATCTTACCAGATTTTCCCATTTCCATTCCCCTCCTCTTGCAACTGGTATAACATGGTCTATGGTCAAGTTCTCACTTGAAGAACAATACCTGTTGACAAAGGAAAAGCCCTTTTATAAGATGCTTAGAATGCAACAAACAGTTGCTATTGAACTGAATTCTTTAGAACAGAGAGGTCCAGAAGTTAATAAAACAAAAATACATCACATACAGGAAAATGGAACCCCAACACTGGAGAATTATCCACTTTGATTTAGAAAAGTGTGAAAACTTTGTGAACATGAAAAGTTCCAAATAAAGAGTTAGGAAGAAAATTATTGAGTATGTCTGAGGAGAAATAATACATACACAATGATGACAAAACTGAAATGTATAAAATATAAACACAACAAGGATGTGGCTGCAAGACATGAATGGGGGATTTATTACTAAGCAGCATATGATCAAATATAATTCTAGAAAGCAGAACAGGACTTGTGTTTCTCCCACAATGAAAATTTCCACTTTGAAATTTGAAAATGAAATCAAGAAAGACAGAAGAGAAACTAATACTATCATGTGACTTAAGTCCAACACAGTGACATACAACCAAGATATCACTAATGTTACTTGGCAGTTGATATCTATAAAAGTTGTGTTTTGTTTCTCCTACTCGGAGACTTTCTCCTTGGGAACGTGTCATATGAAACAGGAGTATTTCCTTATTTTTAACATGATAAGTTTAACTTTATACGGGTATAACCAATGGGTACTTATGACAGGTTTAATTTCAAATAACTTACTGGCAAGTGAAATTGTCCCTAAATAGAACATTTTTGCGGCTAAGAGTGGTTCTGATTCTTCTCCTTTTAACAACTTGCAGTAGATGGGGAACCTGGATAAGTAGAGTATAAGGTCAATTCAAGTAGATTAGGACACATGTGCAGATGGGGAACATTAAGAACAGAAGGTTAAAAAGCCATAAACAGAAAACCTTTAAGCAAGAAGAGTAACAAGAAAGTAACAGTGATAGAATACTGAAAGGAGGATGCAATAAATGATAAAGTGGTCCTCAACTCCATACCCTTAGAACAGCTGGTATGTAGAAGGATCCACTTGGGGAGTTCACAGTCTGATCATAATACTCTAGAACATCAGCCTGGATAGAAGAAAGGTAAAGGAACTTAAATGTTGAAACAAACATTTTATAATCAAATTTCATTAATGAATGTGATTATGTGACTGTAAGTTTTGCATCTGAGCAAAAACATATGAAAGAGACAAGATGAATAGGTAATGCGTTTATAAGTGTTTAAACATAAACTAATCAAAAAAGGTAACATGAATACAGACTGAATCATCCAGAGAAAATATTAAGATTCTTGTTGTTCTTTTAGGGGAAGTACTCTAATAAAGTATAGAAATCAACACTTGGCTAGTTTTCCCTCATGTTTGATAAAAATTTGAAGGAAAGATAAACAAACTGCAAATGCTGAAAACTAAAGCTTCAAACGACTTCCACCCAAACACCTAACATGAAAAGGTGAACCACAATAGTCCAACCTTATCCATGAATTCCAAACATATAGCACGCTTCCAGCAGACAACATTGATCGGCCTGCAGGGGGTAAAATTTATCAGATTCATTTCCAAATAAAACTAAGAAAGTTGGTCTACATTATAAAAAGGTAGCAAGGAAAGGAGAATTCTGTCATGAATTTAACACAGAAAAAGCTGTCAAATTATTAGCCATAATCACCTACAAAGAATTAATTTAGTTATTTATCCATGACAGGTTCTCAAAAACGCCTCAGTACTAATTCATTATATGACTACTATAGTGATTAGAGAAGTTTGAAGTATGCCAGAATGGAATGAATGGAATGGCAGAATGCTAACAACAGTTAAGCATTTCTACTTTTAACACATTATTATTTTCTACAGCTTCAGCACTTACAATAACCCATTCATTAGAGCTATGGTTTTTCTACAAATTATTCATTCCTTTACTACATTCACTTCAGAAATCAAGTTACAGAAGATAACAGGATAAGTTCAAAAGGCTAAAAACATTCATAACCTCAAGAAAACAAATACCCAACTGGAAAAAGAAAAAAAGCATAAAAAATAAAACAAGAAAATATGGGTAATAAAGAAGAGTTTTTACCTGTAAGAAATATCCAAAACAAGGCCTCTAAAACAAGCCAAATCATCAGTCTCAAACTCACTATCATAATCCTCTTCCCCATAAATTCCTCCATCACTGGCATCAAGACGTGCCTTTACATTAAATGCCCTGCCTTTCTTCAAACAGAAGTATTGCCTTGTAGTTGAAGAACCCAGAAACCTGAGCCTGTTCTTATGAACTTGAAGTGAATCTAACCCACCAGAACCACCAAAAACATTCCTAACAAGTTTGTAATGAAATGGGTCTTTTGGTTCCACCCCATCACCATGAAAGAGCAGCTTCAAACGTCCTTGAGGGGTGAATCGAGCCATTAACTATAACTAAGATTCTGCTTCAACTTTCAGAGAGAGCTGTTTACGGTAGTTTATGTTGTTCTTAAAGTGCTTTCTAGTTTTAGTAATGGAAATCACAAAGAGAGAACAGAGAGCAAGGAATCGTTTTTATTTCTTGCAAGAAAGATAGAAAGAAGAGAGACAATGAAAGGCTAAAGTTTTAAGGAAAAAACCGTTGCCACAAAAAAATTTGGCATGTGCTCCCGCTGCACAGGAATATCTGAATATCTTCTTCATATTCAACTAAATGACAAAATTGCCCCATCTTTCCAAAGATAAACTCATAAAAGTCTTAACTCTTAACAAGACTTGAGACTTTTAAAACTGAAACTCAAAAAATCAATGGGAAATCTTTAGAGCATATACCATTTTGAAAGCCAAATCTTAATGATAATTTCATGTGTAAAAACCATCAAATTTAAGGTTGTCAACTTATATGAATGTTCCATAATCTTTATTTTCTCTAAAATCTGTTTACAAATCTTCAGCATTTTTTTACAGAATAGAAGGTACAAGAAGACAGAAGTTAATTGGTCCTAACCATACATGCCAATGATGCCATTGCCAACCTAGTTGAGAAGTTAAATGTGTATATGAAGGGTCAAAATTGGAAAGAAGTAACTATTATTTAAAATATAAAATGTATACAGCAGGAAACCCTGATGTTTCTTTCAGTCTGCTCTTCCCTCCCAGATAGCTAATTTTACATTATCAAGATATTCCCACACTGGACGGATAAAAAGACCCAGACTAAAAGTTCTATGGAAAAAAGAAAGAAGACAATCCCATATGACATCCATAGAGCCTGAAGCCAGGAGCCAATCTCCTTTCTTCATATATTCACACTTCAAATCCAACTCCCAACCACCCATTCCATAACAGAGCCAAAGTCCCAGTCCATATCTGCCAGCAAATCAAAAGTTCAGTCAGAAGAGATAGTCCAAAACATTCTTAAAAGATGAATGAAAAAGAAATACAGTCGACCATTTCAGAGAGAGGAGGGAGAGGGTATGGCTTCTTACCATTGCTGGTTCTTCCTGAACTCTGTAAGGACAGGATATATATTTTCGAAGGCCGTGTATGTCTCATCTCTCACCTAAGAAACTCAAAACAAATAAAATTAGTAATTCCAACAGAAACAGCATGGAGCATGCCTACAGAGGAACATAGTCCCAAGTAATCACCTTGGCTCCAGTGATCACAATTTTCCCTGATACGAAAATAAGAAGCACAATTTTCGGTTGTTTCATACGATAGATCAACCCTGGAAAAAGCTCTGGTTCATACTGCATCAAAACAATATGATGATAAGTCCAACTTCTTGGCCCCAAAAAGAAAATGTCATAACTTCAAAAGAAAATGCCATGACATCAAACGAGCACACCTTTCAATCGTGTAGAACTTGTACCAATGAAAGGTACAAACATGCATAACTAGTGTTCTTATATAAAAGGAACCAATGAAATCCCAATAAATGAACGTCACTTACACTTGAAAAGGCACCATGGGAGTACGCAAGACCTTCAAGTCTGATAGGGAATTTGACATCACAGGACCCAACAATGTTCTGAATTTTGAAGTCCTGTTGGTTGCAACAGAAAGTAAGCAAACAAGAAGGAGAAAGTACGATTGGGGGAGATATTAGTCCATACATATGATTATGAACGAGACAAGAATGAAAAGAAACAGGGGAAGTACCTTAAACTTAGCGGGAAACCCAAGCTTTTGAATGATTCTGGCATACTGAAAGCACAAAGAAAAATATCAGTTGTGGCCAACTTCATGATTTAATCCTTATATCCTAATGATAAGAACGAATATCACTGGCCTAATTGCACTGTCAACTAGTTCACAAATAGAATCGAAGGCAAAGAATCTCAAAGAAATATATACCTTCCTTGCAGCCAGTTTAGACTGTTGTTCGCTTTTGGCACCGGTGCAGACCTGAAGAAGCAAGGTAAACTGTTTTAGTAAATCAATTAAAGAATAATGACAACATACTTGGGCTTAAGCAATTTACTTTAAATGCTAAACACTGCAACCAAATAAATGCATAAGAATGTAATTTCCAGAAAGTAAGAAATTACCATCTTTCCAGAGGCAAAAATTAAGGCTGTAGTTTTCGGCTCCCTGATTCTCATAATGACAGCAGCAAAACGCTGTAAATTTGTTTTATAAATATAAAGGTTAGCAACCAACTAACAGAAGTTGCACAAAGAAAAGAAAAAGAATAATGCGAAACAACTGTATACCTTGGGATTGTATTCTGCATTTCGAGCTTGAAGTGCAATTTGCTTAAGATCCAACTTGCAGTCTAAATTCACAGTCGAGACAATGTTCCTAGAATCACAGTGAGACTAAGACTAAGATTTCCATATATCAACCACAGTCAAACCCCAATCTATAGCACAGTGCTAATAGAAAACGTTTAAAGAATCTTCCATTTTAGGCTTTCTTTGAAAAATTAACATCTGTTCATATCACTCAATCATTACAACTTCGCAAGCACAAATTCAAGTTCACTTCTTCTAACAAAGAAAATTTTCCAAATGCAACAGTTTTCAAAACTTCCCATTAAGGTCAATTAGTGACTTATAATCAGGCTTAATACATGTCAAGGATAACAGATTCCACACGACTCAAGTCTCCACGTGGTTTAACCAGCCGGCAATCAAGTGATATATTCTTTCACTCATAAGCACGTTAGGAAAGCTTAATTAATCACATTTAATGCAACTTTATATATTACTTATTGTTTCAAAATTATCCAACATTCATACCTAAGATACTCTATTACTAGATCAAGTACATCAAAGAAAATATTACACATTATTATTCCAAAGATATTTACTTCAACATCCCTGTTAATACATTACAAAATCACTCTTAAAATGTCCAGGAGCGTATACTCAAGCTACATAGAAAAGACCCACATGATCACATGACATATCCCCAAATTCCCCCTTGTACTAAAATCCAATGAAAAGTTGAAAAGCTCTACATCAAAATCAATACCCTTACACAATACACAAATTTCTCCTTCATCAAGCACTAATAATAACTCACTAAAACAACTCAATAATAACACATTACTTTTATTACAAAATCTCATAGACCCATATCCCAAAACACCTTCTTCCCCCGAAAATTTATAGGAAAACCCATGTCCAATGACACCCAACAGATCTGTCCCATCCAGAAACTCTCACAAAAGGAATTGTAAGTGTCAAAACCAAGACGATAGAGCCAAGAGGAGACTTACTGTAGAGTGGGAACAATGCCAGATGGGTGCTTGGAAAGATCCACTGGTTGGCTACCTTCCAAGCCACCTTCTTCTGCCATTCCGTTTTATGTTCCTCACCCGAAAAAATTCCCTCCCAAAAGTTTCTCCCCGATACAATTTCTGGGTTTTCCCCCAAACACCCAAAATCGATACACCCAGATCGGATTTCACCCAAATCGATTCAATCCAACACGTAAATCTACAAATTAAGTTTTCAAAAAGGGTAACAGTTTTACAATTTTTTTAGTGGGAAATGAAGAATACTACCAAAAACAACGGATCGAGTTTTTTTACACAAATCGGATCAAATACAACACCGTTTTTCAAATTTAAAACAACAAAAGAAAAACAAAAAAAATAGGGGTTATAAAGGGGGTAAATCTACAAAAATTGGAGGGAAAAAGAAGGGGGAAACGAGGGAAGATGTTTGAAAAGAAGAGTCTTTTATAGGTTTTTGTTCGTTTAGGTTGAGCTTTATACGAGAGGAAGAGAGGAAAAGATTTGGATTTTGAGAGCTTTTTTGAGAGTTCGTTTCGTATATAAAAGAGACAGAGAGAGGCGGTGATTCAATCGTGTTGGCATTTTGTACCCTAGAATCCCTTATTTATAGACGTTGACTCTCTTAGCCGGTTAACCCGCGCCTGTTACCGGTTTTCACCGGTTATCTTGGTTGGAGGTTAGCTTAGCTAAGGAAATTATTAATAAAAAAAAAAAAATACTATGCGGGTCTGAAAATTGACTCTTGGGCTTATGGGCTTGAATCATGATTCCTTTCCTTACTTGGGTTTATCAACAATCTGGGCCATGGGCCATGGGCCTGGATGATATATAAGCAAGATCATTGTAAGATAAAGCGATCTTTGTTTCAAGCGGTTTTAGACTGTTCTTATGTATAAAAGCAAGTTTGATCCCTCGATAAATGTATTAGTTAGAATTTAAGAGGGCTTAAACCGTTTACACTTTTGGCTCGAAATGAGATTCTTCGGTTTAGGTTTTTTAGTATGAATCTTTTGATATCCAGTAGTTACATTGAGATCATTTGACTAATCCAAAATCTAGCCATGTCGGATAAAAATATGAAAACCGTAAAGACCGTAGTGTTTTTAGATGAGTGATTTCAAATATAAATTTTAATAAATTCAACAATTTGTGTCTTGTTTATGTCTTATTTCACATCACATATATAAGAATAAGATCAACATGTTCCTTGTCATGACAAGGATTGAGAAGTGACATATTATCCAATTCCGGCCTATATTTATAAGCCATTCACACATTTCTTTATTGAAAATTTTGCACCATAATCATAATCTACTACAAGATGTGCTTTGCACTAAGCATCAAACATAGCCACCATTAACACGAATGACTTGACCATTAACCCACTCACTAGCATCAGTAGCCAAGAACCCAACAACAGGAGCAACATCCTCCCCCTGCCCAAGCCGACCAAGTGGGCATTCATCAATATTTCTCTGCACCATTTCCTCTGTTTTCCCTGCAAAGTACATATCAGTTGCAATTGGCCCCGGCGAGACACAATTTGCTGTAATTCCACTCCCTTTCAGCTCCTTTGCCAGTATCTTCACCATTGCATCCACTGCCGCCTTGGATGCCGCGTATGGCGCTTGCCCCGGCCTAAGTGAGGCCACAATTGATGATGACATCAATATGATTCGCCCTCCGCCACCGCGTTTCAGCCTGTTTGCAGCTTCCTTGGCGCACAAGAAAGCCCCCCTTGTGTTTACACTGAAAAATAAAACGGCTTAATGCCTTTTTGCCTCTTGAACTTATACGATTTTGACGTTTTGTTCCAATATTAATTTTGAACGTTTTGTCTTCTGAACTTGTAATTTAGAGCCATTTTAGCCCCTCTCAAATTACATTGCCGACGTATGACATTGTCACGTCAGCGTCTTGGTTTGACGTGGCCTTGCCACGTGGCATTTTGATCCTACATGGCATTGCCACGTTAGCAATACTGGTTTGAAAGGGACTAAAATGGTTCCAAACCGTCAAAATCTTATAGATTCAAGAGGCAAAAAGAGCAATAAACCAAAACAAAACATGTTGATAAGAAATCAATTCATCTATGGATTTTGTAATAGGTGCAAAGGAAGTATATACCTCAAAATTCTGTCAAATTCCTCTACTGAAATGTCGGCTATGTTGATATTCCTATCAGTGCTGACACCAGCTGAGTTGACCAAGATATAAGGCTGCGAGTTAAAGAACTGTTCAGCTATGTCAAATAGGGACTTGACCTGGTTTGGATCAGAAACATCGGCTTGGACCGTCAAAGTTCTTGGGGTGTGGCTAGGAAATGAAGAATTAATCTCTGCCGCCACGAGATCTGCTTGAGCTTTGTTGGAGGTGTAATTGATGACTAGTTTGGCCCCAAGAGAGGCAAGATGGATAGCTATGGCTCGACCGATGCCGCGAGAGGCGCCGGTAACTATGGCCACTCGGTCTTGAAGAGGTAGATTTGAAGTTGGGATAAGGTTGTCTTTGCTGCTGTTAGCCATGGTGCAATGAACAAGAAACAGTAAAGCAGAATTGTTGGGATATTTTGGGGAGTCTTTAACTAGATGTTGACATGTCCGAGTGTCGACAAGATCATTAAAAAAATATCTGTTTGATAGTGTGGTAAAGAAGAGCATCAAGGTAGATTTGATAGTGTGAAGTCACCACTCACCAAGAGCATCAATGTGGCACTGGCAATAATAGTGTGGTAAAGAAGAGGCTGATAATGAAAGATTAATCATCTTGATTTAACTTAATCAAAATCTTAAAAGCATTCAAATTACCACTATACATTCAAAGCCATTCAAAATGCATTTATAGGCCTTCTGCCTGCATATCAATTTTTTTTGGGTTTTACCAAAGGTATCTCTAAGCCCTTTGGACCTGAGACTAATTCCTTTCGGTCTGGAAGCGTGTAAGGTTAAACTCTTCCAACAAATGCATTTCCAGGGATCGAACTTGTATTCTCACCTTTACTAGAGGCCGCTTACCACATCAACCAACAAATGCTCTTGTTGTAAGATTTTAATTAGCTGCCAAAGGTATTCTGGAATTGAAGGTTAGGAAAAGGATTGGAAATCCATATCTCTACTTCCTTGTTATTGCTTAGATACTTACAGCCATCTTATTTTTCTACTAAAATTCCACTATTGCAGCTTTAGGTATAGAAGAAGATTAAACAACCATAAAAGAGCTTGCTAACTATGAACCCAAATCCCAGATTTAGACAAGGAAAGGGATGGAATATTACAAAATTCATAACCTAAACTTGTCTTCAAAAGATATTAAACTGAACTCCTCATAAGTAAGAGCCATATATTGATTGAGAGAATCAGACATAGCCACCATTAACACGAATGATCTGGCCATTAACCCATTCACTAGCATCAGTAGCCAAGAACCCAACAACAGGAGCAACATCTTCACTCTCACCAAGCCGATTATGTGGACACTCATCGATCACTTTCTGAACCATTTCTTTACTCTTCCCTGCAAAGAACATCTCTGTTGCAATTGGCCCTGGTGCCACACAATTTGCAGTGATGCCAGTCCCTTTGAGCTCTTTCGCCATTATTTTAATCATTGCCTCTATGGCTGCCTTTGACGCTGCATATGCTCCAAATCCTGGCCTTAGGGCAGCCACCATTGATGATGAAAGCACTATAATTCGCCCTCCGCCGCCGCGTTTCAGCCTGTTTGCTGCTTCCTTGGCACACAAGAATGCACCTCTTGTGTTTATACTGAAATAACATAAACCCTAAACTTAATAAGGTAAGGGTACTCAGAAATGAATCCCACTTTCCTTTAGCCTCCATTATATCAACTATCAAGCACAAATAAGCATTCCAATAGATGAAACCAGAGAACTAACAAAAAATGCCTTTCTTTTTTTCTAAATAAATTTTAAGATGAACTCTACATTCCCTGATTTATATCAGTTACATCTAAAAGATGTCTCTAGAGCTATTAAAGGATACAAATTTCTACTAATCAACTTACAAACAAAAAGTAAAATAGTCCCCATTTCTTGATACCAAGAGATTGATAAAGTCAAATAAACTAAACTTATAAGCAATAATTTATATTATAGATTCTTAATAGTAAGTGTTTGTTTATTATTATTATTATTATTATTATTATTATTATTATTTAATTTAAAAAAGCACCTTCCTTCGAAAAAAATTAAAAAAAGCACCTAATTCATGTTACATGTGTACAATTAGTCTGAAAAATGTGCTAAGTCACATACTCACATGGTTCTACGGCCTAATTTCCAAATTCTAGACAAAGTAAACCATTGGATTTCATAATTTGCAACCTTCTTATGTAATGTTTCACATTTGTCCATGGTTCAATCTAATCTTCTAAAGTATTATTCTAATTTTCAAAATCAAATATCAGGAGATTTTGTAATAAGGTACCTGAAAATACGGTCGAAGTCCTCCAAGGAAGTATCAGCAAGTTTAGGGTACTTGGGATCCAACACTCCAGCTGAGTTAACCAGGACGTGAATGGTTGAGCCAAAGGCCTGCTCAGCCGAGTCAAACAGAAACTTGACCTGGGCAGGATTGGAAACATCCGCTTTCACCGTTACAGCTCGTGGGGATTCACCAGGATAGCGAGAATTGATTTGGGTAGCCACCTGATCGGCTTGCTCGGAACTGGAGCTGTAGTTGATAACGACTTTAGCACCGAGTTCCGCCAGGTGAGTCGCTATAACTTTGCCTATCCCACGAGATGAACCAGTCACTATAGCAACTCGGTCCTTGAGCGGGAGAGGGTTAGTGGCGGCGGCGGCGCTGGTGCTCATGGCGGAAGCAAAAGACTACGCTTTCCAAGAATTTCAGAGATAAGATAAGATGAAAAGATGATAAGGGTTTTGAAAAGTAGAATAAAAATTGGAACTTTAAAAAGGGACCGTCTTGTTGAGGTAAATTCATTGCTTTGACTGGAGTAATAATAATAATAGTCTGCCATGATCAAATTTTTCCCTAAAAATGGGAACTTTTAAGATTTAGCATTTTGCTTTTAGAATGTGAAATTGCTTGGCCTAAAAAAGATCACATTTTTCATTTTTGCAACAATTCAATCTTCTTATAGTATTTATTATCATCAAGATACAAGGAGGGGGAAAAACAGAAGAAGATATAGCAGGCTGATACTGTTAATGTTTACTATATAACAACTCCTCCATTGACTCTAATTACTTGCCCATTAGTCCACTCTCCAGCATCACTAGCTAAGAACCCTACAATCCCAGTTATATCCTTGGGCTCACCTAATCGACTTAAAGGGCAAGCATCAACAAATCTCTTGATAGTTTCTTCAGTTTTACCAGCAAAGAACAACTCTGTGGCTACTGGCCCGGGAGCAACACAGTTAGCAGTTATTTTTGTGCCTTTGAGCTCCTTAGCCAAGATCTTGGTCATAGCCTCCACAGCTGCCTTGGATGCCACGTAAGCTGCATATCCTGGTAAGAGAGATCCCACAAGAGATGTGGAGATTGTTATGATTCTTCCACCGCCTTCACGTGTCAAGCGATTTGCAGCTTCGCGACAGCAAAGGAATGATCCTTTAGTGTTGACATTGAATATGGTATCCCAATCCTCTTCTGTTGTGTTTGCCAATGTTGGATACTTTGGATCCATCACCCCAGCACAGCTGATAAGGATATGTGCTTTTGTGCCGAATTCTTGTTCAGTTTTGTCAAAGAGTAGCTTGACTTGCTCGGGGTCTGAAACATCAGCTTTGATGGCAATTGCTCTGGGATGATCAGGAGGACATGAGGCGTTCAGCTCTGACACCAAAAGATCAGCTTGCATAGAGTTTGAAGCATAAATGAGTGCAACTCTTGCGCCGAGAGAATGAAGGTGAATGGAAATGGCACGGCCAATTCCACGAGTCCCACCTGTTACTATTGCCACCCGATCCTTCAATGTAAGGGAAGATGATGCCTCCTCCATGCTTGTTTCTGCAGCCAAAATTGTATGATAGTGAGTTTGGAAGTGAGGAAAATAGAAAAGATGACTTGTTTGCAGTGTTCAACAAATGGATGGGTACAAACAATATTTATATCTCATCAGCAGAGATGATTTGCGGTTCAACCCTTGGACATGACATCAGATTCTGTTTTATGGTGAAAAGTCCATTCTCTAGTTACTATACTGTGACAATTTCACAAATTGCCCTCCATTGCCAGACAGGAACGAGGAAGGAGATAAACAATTCAGTCTTTGCACTAGACAATAAACTTAGTATTAAACAAAAGTCAGTTGCCATCTTTGAACAAACTCATTTTGAAGTTGAAGTCTCTTAGTCTATCTAGGAATTCAAGTTCTTTATTGAAATTATTTATGGTATTAAAAATGTTTTTATACAATTGTATGACCTGATCTCTTAGCTAGGCACCATAAAGGTGAGAGCATACGTATTCCATGACGCCAATTTGACTTGTGGAGCAGGATATATTTTATTTAAATTTAAATAAAAGAAAAAAAATAGACAACTAAGAGCCACGGGGCTGGCAAAAGATAGTATACACATGGGCTTTCCCATTCTATTTCATTTAAATTTTTAAAAGTTTGAAACTCTTGGTACTTCTTAGGAGAAGGCAAAAAGTGACCCATGAGAGAAAGATTGAAGGACATTAAAAGTTGCCTTCTTGTCTAAAATACCTGAGCGGATAACTTACTGGTTTTCTGGAGAGACATGACAGCGAGATAACTAGTTATTGTAACTTGAGCCTTTTCAAACTGCCATCCAGTAGCGGAAAACAGGGAAGGCGAGGCTCAAACAGAATAAGCTCATTAAATGTACTATTGATGTTCTACCTTGCAAAACAGAATAAAGATGATGAAAATAAAGGAAATTATAGTCACTCGAAACTGTAATATGCTACACAAGCCTTTCAGTGGGTCAAAATATACACAAAAACTCACCAGATCTCTCTGCACAAGCAAACACCACATTTAATTGATGATCAGACAGCTCAAGTCTTGGGAGGGAGCATCCTATAGAAGATGCAATAAAACAGAGTAGAATCATGAAAGTAGAAGACGGCACTTGGCAAGAAGAAGTTTTGAAAGTAGAGCACATAAAAATCAGATATGAAGATAATCAATGAAAGCATAATTCTTACCACAATCGATTTTGACTAAATCAAGCTTGAAGTCATCCTATGGCTCAAACCAAGGTGCATATTCAAAGCCCCACTTATCCAGCCTCTTTAAATCTTCATTACCAGTAATCTCTGCATGAACAAGAGCCACCTTCGAAATGATGAAACCGGTATGCATCTCTTACTATAATCTGCCTATTGGATATCTTGGACACAAACTTAATCCAATTATGGCAATCATTACACACACGGAGATTCTTAATCACACGAACAGGAATCGCACTGGGCAAACTAAGGAGCCCAAAAGCTATAGCCAATTTCTCACTGTGAATATACACAGTTGGGTCCTTCTGTCCTTGTTCCACATCACTGAAAAGGCTATAACGTTCTTGCACATAACCAATTTCAGCTGCTCGTTTGTTAAGATGCCCCAAGTGCTCATATATCTTATCAGCCATCGGATGGAGCCGGTCACCAACAAAAAATGCATGAATTGATTTTTGTACCTCAATCCAGCTCTGAGCAGGCTCCTTTTTCACACCTCGTTCTTTCATCATTTGCCTTGTCTGGTCTCTAGAATCCCATTTGTTAGAGACTGCATATAAATTAGAGAGAAGAACATAACTTGCTGAGTCTTCAGGTTCCAGTTTAAGAAGATGATGAGCAGCAAATTCCCCAATGTCTAGATTCTTATGAACCGCACAAGCACTTAAGAGGGTCCTCCAAATCATGGCATCTGGTTCAATAGGCATATCCTCTACAAATTTTCTTGCGCGGCACAAAAGACCAGCTCTTGCAAGAAGATCTACAACACAAGCATAATGTTCAGGCTTAGGCACTAAGCCATATTCTTTGCTCATAGAGTTAAAGTAACCCAGACCCTCATCCACCAAACCAACATGACTACAAGCTGATAATACTCCCACAAAAGTGACATGATTTGGAGTCACACCAACCTGTTTCATCTTCTCAAAGAGATCTATTGCCTCAATGCCGTATCCATGTTGAGAATAGCCTGTGATCATGGCATTCCAAGAAACTTCATTTTTCTCAGGCATGTCCAAAAATTCTTGTTTTGCCTCATCAATGCTACCGCACTTTGCATACAATGTGATCAATGCATTAGACACTTCGATTTCTGAGTCATACCCTGTTTTTATGATCCTGGCATGGATTTGCTTCCCTTGTTTTATATTAGCAGTATTAGCAGCAGCACTGACAGAAGAGATAAAAGTATATAAATTAGCTTCCACTCCTTCTCTATTCATTTGAGAAAAAACCTGCAATGCTTCCTCATAGGAACCACTTTGTGTGAATCCTGATATCAATGCATTCCATGATATATTATCTTTGTTATCAATTTTCTTGAATGCTGTGTATGCATCTTGTATCTGACTGCATCTAGCATACAGATTAACAAGTGCATTGCCAATTAAAAGATCATCACAGAAACCATAAAGAAAACATTGGGCATGAATTTGTCGTCCTTGACTGAGTGCCTGAATACCTGCACATGCACTGATTGCACTCAAAAGTCCTATGTTATCAGACTGGATCCCTTGGTTCAGCATTTCTCCAAAAAGTTTAAGAGCCTCATCAAACATATCATGCTGTGTATACCCTGCAATCATAGCTGTCCAAGAAACTACATCCTCCTCAGGAAGTCTTCTGAGAATTTCTAAGGCTGTTTCTAGTTTTCCAAGCTTCGCATACATGTCAATTAGTACACTACAGACATACTCATTATGCTGAAAACCAGTTTTAATAACTTGAGAATGAATCTGTTCTCCTAAGTCAAGAGCTCCCACTGAGGTGCAAGTTCTTAAAATACTTGGATAGGTAGATTGGTTAGGCACCAATCCTTCAATCTGCATCTGTCTAAATATATGAAAAGACTCAGTAAGATTATCCAACTGCCCATACGCGACAAGCATCACATTCCATAGAACTACATTTACAGTCTCCGTTGTCCTAAAGAACTCATGGGCAGTTTCTATATCAGAGCATTTAACATAAAGATCAAGCAGAGAACCTTCAACAATTATGTCCATAGAAAATCCTGCTTTTATAGCATATGAGTGTAGCTGTTTCCCTGTATATAAAGCTCCAAGAGATGCACACGCACCCAAAAGACTGGCAACTGTAACACAGTCTGGTTTCAAGAAATCATGCTGCATTTTCTCAAACAATTCTAGAGCTCTTTCACTATATCCACACTGCGCTAACCCAGAGATGAGTGAGTTATAAGTAACTCCATCCCGAAGCTCCATATTGCTGAAAATATCTTCTGCAGACACCAGACTGCCAGAGCGAGAATACAAAGTTACCAAAGCATTGCAGATATGAGTCTCAGAAGAAAATCCCTGTTTGTGAACAAGATTATGGAGCTGCTCTCCCAGCTTAAATAACTCCATTTTTGTGCAAGCACTTAAAACACTTGAATATACATACGGAGTAGGAAACATTCCTGATATATGCATCTCAAGAAACAACAAAATAGCTTCTTCTTCATATCCATTTTGCGATAAACCAGAGATCATAGCCACCCATGAAACATTATCCTTCACATATAGTGTCTCAAACACCTTTTTTGCAGAATCTATATATCCATTTTTCGTGTAGAAATTAATCAATGGATTACACACAAAAGAGCTAGAACCAAAACCATGACGAATAATCCTAGCATGGATGTGTTCAACATAGTCAAACAAAATATTACTATCGGTACAAGCCTTTAAAATGCCAGCAAATGTTCTCTCATTAGGATTCACATTCTCGGCTACCATCCTCGAATACAATTCCAATACTTTATAATTCATTTTCTTCGAAACATACCCAGAAATCATTTTATTCCAATAAAAAACATTTCTTTTTGGCATATCATCAAAAACGTGGATGGCACTATCCACATCACCTAAACCAATGTAAAAATCAATGAGCTTTTCAGATAAAACGCGTTCTTTACTGAAACCCATCTTCAAAATCTTCCCATGAAGCTTCATCCCATCTTCTAAAGACCCAGAACTTAAACACCCTTCTAAGAGCCAAAGAAAAGTCAGATGATTGGCTTTAACTCCTCTATTCTCCATCGAATGCGAGAAACCAGCTTCCTTAAAATTCCCTTCATTTTCTTCCATCGAAATCTCATCATCAAACGAATGAGAAACAGCATTAACATTAAAACAAGCTAATTTCAATCTGCTCCAATTCCTCTCAACATACTGCGAAATTTCCAGAATATGAATGGAAAATGAGATACTATAATAAAACAAGAA
This sequence comes from Corchorus capsularis, assembly GCA_001974805.1. Taxonomy (NCBI): domain Eukaryota; kingdom Viridiplantae; phylum Streptophyta; class Magnoliopsida; order Malvales; family Malvaceae; genus Corchorus; species Corchorus capsularis. The sequence continues at coordinate 21,702 of AWWV01013261.1, read as the reverse complement.
ATGGGTTTTAAGAGAAGCCAATGAATAAATCATTAAAGTGTAAAAAGCATTACCTTTTGCAAGTTTTGAGTGTTTCTGAAAGAGATTTGGTGGGGTTTGAGTTTTAGAAAAGGAAGGTGGTAAAAGAAGGAAGAAGTGGAAGATCCATGAACAGAAATTTGATTAAGAAACATGGGATTATTGTTGAGGTTTTGATTATTGCATTGAACATCAACTTTCCAAAGAGATTTTGCTTTTCTAAGGTTGTAAGGATATGTCAGAGACAGATTGTTTGTAGATTTTAAGGATGGGATTCTTGCGGTTAATTTGGTTATACTTGTACTGCAATATCAACTGCCCGCCAAAAAGCTCATAAAGACCTTAAAAGTTAAAACGACATGTCGTTTTTGGATATTTTAGTATACAAAATGTTGCTTGAATTTACCGATTTACCATCCTTCACTTTCCTTTCCCCGCCTTCAACAACGGTCAAAAACCTCCGTTGTTATTTACCATGTTGAACGGCGTCGTTTGTTTGTCCCCTTCTTCTTTAATCTCCAGCCCTTAACCTAAAAATACAAATTCGCAGAATCCCTGAAATCAAAACCCTAGAACCACAAAATTTCTGACCAAAAATGGCAATCGCAAGAACTGGAGTCTACGTCGACGACTATCTCGAGTGTAAGTTTCAATTTCTAATTTCAATTTCAAATCAAAATTTAATTTTTGATATGCTTTTACAAATAATTTCGACCTCTGATCTCATGATTAATTTAAATTTTTATTTTTAATTTGCAATAGACGCAAGCACATTGCCGGCTGAGCTTCAGAGACTCCTCAATACAATCCGAGAACTCGATGAACGATCCCAATGTAAGGTTATAAGAGTTATTGGTTGTCAACAAATTAGGGTTTTTTAATTTGGGGATTTTGATTGCAAATTTCTTTCTTTTCTTTTTGTCTTTTTTGAAGCTATGATTAATCAAACTAGGCAGCAAACTAAGTATTGTTTGGGGTTGGCGGCGAAAAGAGGGAATGGAAATAGTTATATGAATAATGGTCATGAAGATGAGGAGACAATTGAGAAAATGAGGAAAGATATAGAGTCAAGTCAAGAAAGTGCATTGAGTTTGTGCACTGAGAAGGTTTTGTTGGCGCGGCAAGCTTATGATTTGGTGAGGTTCGCCTATTGTGTTTGTGATTAAGTGATGATTGCTTTGTAATAATGATGTTGTTAACTGAAACGCGATGAACTTATTAATCTTGTGCACCTTTCTAACCGGTGGTATATGGATTCGTAGCATCGAGTGGCTGTCACTTACTAACTTTAATGAATGATTGATGAGCCCTATTAATTTGGCTCTAGCTCTAATTATATTCAATATGACTGACTGGATGCTACTAGCTTTTATTGTAGATAGTTTCTGATGCTTCCTTCATTTTTAGATAAATTAAATTTGTTCTGCCACCATTGTGGATGCAATGCATCCTAAAACCATTGTTATAGGTTATTTTTTTGTATGCAGGATGCAGCTTCACGAGCTTATGTGGTTTTTTGAATCATATTATGATTAACACTCACATAGTTCTTATTCCTGAAACTTATTTCAGATAGATAGTCATGTAAAGCGACTTGATGAGGATTTGACCTACTTTGCAGATGATCTAAAGCAAGGTATGAAAATTGTAATCAACATATAGCATCTTCAATGGATAAAATACTGCCTCATTGATTATCTGTCACCAATACTTCTTTGCCTGCAATTTTATCAGAAGGAAAAATACCCCCAGATGAGCCTGCCATTCTTCCTCCATTACCGATTGTTCCTAAGATTGAGAAACAACGTAAGTATATTTATGGAACACCTCAATCAAAGCGGCTGGATTACAGGGATAGAGATTGGGATCGAGAGCGTGATAGGGATTTTGAACTCATGCCTCCTCCGGGTAGCCATAAGAAAGAGTTTGTTGCTGCACCTGTTGAGGTTGAGCAGCCCATTGATCCAAATGAACCTACTTATTGCGTCTGCCACCAGGTTCTGCTGTTTTATTCATTATTTTCTACATTTAATTATTGATCTATATACTTTTCAATGCTTCTTTGATATTAGAGCTTTTTGATTCATAATTGGGTTCTTGGTTTGTAAATTGTTTAGGTGTCATTTGGAGATATGATTGCCTGTGACAATGAAAATGTAAGTCCCTTTCCTCTGTGCTATTTTTTCCTGTTTTGTAATAATATCTACTAGCATTTCTATTTCTATTCTTGGCTTATCTATATGTAGTTATTAGATTTTCTTGTTATTATTACATTGACTGTCAAACTCAAATGAAAGCAGATGCAAAAGATAAAAATGTGGGGTTGCAGTACTATGTGTATGTAGCAAAAGCACATGATGTTTTGCATGATTTGTTGAGCACGAGCTCCCTTGTTCCCACAATTTCTCAGTAGCTATATATTCATCATGATTTGACACAATGATTATTGACAATTTTGTTGTTACTTATTGTCTAACATATTCCTTCCTTCAGTGTCAAGGAGGCGAATGGTTTCATTATGCGTGTGTTGGTCTGACGCCAGAAACAAGATTCAAGGGAAAGTGGTACTGCCCAACCTGCAGGCAGCTTCCACAAAGTCAATAATGATCCATCTATGTATTTGCTTGAATTGAGATGTTTCTGCAAATTATTCATTTCTTCCATTTCAGCACCCTTTTTCTCCGAAATTAGGAAGAAGTGTTGTAACTGTAATTCAATCCAAGCAAGATAGCTTGTGTACAGAGCTGTGAACCATTTATTTTGACAATGCTTCCCATTCTCGAAAGTAAACGAACGAATACTCTTATTACCTCTTCATAGAATGTATAACATCAAATGTTTCAAGAGTGTTATTTTCTATCTGTCATTGCCTACATATTTTACCTAACATAATAACTATCTTGACATGTCTCAACTGCTGATATTCACATTCATGTTCCACTGAATACCTGCAACTGACCCGGCCTGGGACACCGGCATTACCATAAACCTTGGACTCCAATTTGTGATGCCAGCAGGGGTCTATAGATTCTATACAGAAAAGCATTACTATATGTAACTCATCTGCAATTCTTCTGTTATGTAAAAAATTCAGCTGATTAAAAATGCTAATGGTGGGGTGGCCCAAGGGGAGTCATCAACTCATCAGTTTCAGCTTGTAATGTTGCCATTTTGAGTTTCTTGACTTTTTGCTGATGTCTGAATTCTGATACTCTTATCATCTTTTGAATGTTTTGAGGAATCCAGCAATGGGAAGGGCGGGAACTGAAATATTTTGGGTCCATGGAAGTTTAAGGATTTTAAATGACGGAATTACCCTTGACCCACTAGATTACAATTTAGGTTCTGAGATGAGGCGCGGTATCCAATGACTGCCACTTCATTGCCATGTCATCCCCTAAATTCTAACTACTCACTATTTTTCCTATATGCTAGTACTATACTATTCTTTCTTTTTTCTTTTTTGATTTTTACATCACTAATATAGTAATTTGGAAACAAATAGTGAATTAACTTATGAATTAGTAGTATGATCATTACACACAATATAAGGAAGACTATGGTATAGGTCATTGTCATTTCTTAGATCTTTTGTTGTCAAACTTGTTGATTTGGAAAACTTTTATTGAATCAAATTAAAAAAAAAATTAACAATGTTGACGTTAGCCATCATTCTTCATCTATCTTGGCCAAAAATAATCATTTTTCATCTATCAATGAACCTTATTTAAGGTTCATTTCAATTATTGTTTGAAATTTGAAATTTAAATCAATACTACATGAATTAGATGTTCCTTTAATTTTCATTTTAAAGTGCTTTTAAAATTATTCAAAAACAAATGTCTAATTTTCATAACCACAAAAACCACTTACAAAATGTCTAATCTTCCTTTGAAAAAAAAAACACTTTCAAGTTTCAACAAAATAAGAAAGTTTATTTAAATCTAAAATGTCTAATCTTGATTATGTAAGATGGTGTTTGAAAAGCAAATCATGATGACTTAAAATAATTTAATTTTGATTAATATTATGACAGTTGTTATTACCATAAAAATAAAAAAAGAGAAAAAGGAAAGAGAAGTGTGAATAATAAGTTTGGACATATCCATTTGTAATCTTTGTCCGAAGATCTTCTTCAAAGGGCAAAACCGTCAAACATGACATATCTCATACTTGGACCCACAAAATAAGGGACAGCGGTGGGATTTAAGAGAAAGATTTGAATTTCAACGTAAAAAGGGAAACAAATCCTTTCAATCAGACAGCCCTCGAAATACGGAGTTATTAATGCCACGAGTATAACCCATTTCCATAAAAGAAAAAAAAAACCCTAAAAAAAATATACAAACCTGTTTTAAGTCTCCAACTATCTTTACCAACCGAAATACTTAAAAATCAAATAATTTCCATTTAAAAAATAAAACCCCCTTCCAAAAAATTTATTCTTTTTTTAATTCTTGATTTTGTTGTTTCTACCAGTTCCCAAGATTAAAAGAAAGTTATTTTCTTTCTATGTTTTGTTGAAGATTCAAAATTTTTAAAATTGGTTTATGGTTAGAAAGAAAGACAAGGGCTTTGGCTTGCCAGTTGGAGGAGTGAGTGTTTGAAGAGTGAGCAAAAAAGAGGTCTTCTCAAAGGTGGGTTTTTTTCAACTTTTTCTTAGTATTTTAGTTCATATTTGTAGTTTTAGAGCAAAATCTGAATTACCCTTTTCATAAATTTGGTTTCTTTTTAGTTCTTTTATCATTTCAGGAACAGAGCAAAGGTCTCTGCTATTTTTTCTTTTTGGATTTGATTTTGAATTATTTTCGGTTTTTTTTTTCCCTACAGATTTTGTTAGCTTGTGTATCTAATACCTACTTTTCAAAATGCAATTTTGCCTTTTTAATTTAATTTTACTAATGCAAAGGATGAGGCTTGTTTAGTTTTTGGTTCTTGTTCTGTGGTTTTGCTTTATAAATTCCAGAGCTTTTTCTGTTGTCTTGATCTGCATGTTATATTCAAAGGCAAATTTTAGATGTGTAATGTTATAGTAGTGGAAAGTCTTGAGTTTTCCAGATCAAGAAGGTTATTTTCTGTTCAATTCATTGGGAAAATGTAGGGAAGTGGTTGAAATTTTAACTTTGAACTTTGGTTTGTTCTTAATTTGTGTATGAAATGGGATATTGAACTGGTTATTGATAATTTGGTTGAGTCAATCCTAAGAAATGAGAGCATAATTTCTGGTTTGTTGTCTTTTTCCTCAGCATTGAATTGGGGGTGTTAAGACTGCTGTTTTCAAGTGGCAATCACTTTATCTACTTAATGAACTTTCAAAATAAAAGCTCCAGCATTTGTTTACATTAAATAGTCAAACATGAATTCTATTCTACTCAATTCATGGTTAACTCCTTGATTTTTTTGTTCTTACTTCTACTGGAATGACTTATCTTGTTCTGTGGTTACAGGTAAAATGATGGGTAGAAATCTTAGCCCAATACTGCGGCGAGAATTAGCGAATCTTGACAAAGATGCTGATAGTCGAAAATCAGCCATGAAAGCACTCAAATCATATGTGAGAGACTTAGATTCAAAGGCAATACCAATATTTCTTGCTCAAGTTTCTGAGACCAAAGAGACCGGTTGTGTGTCTGGTGAATACACAATTTCACTCTATGAGGTTCTTGCTCGCGTCCATGGTGTGAAGATTGTTCCTCAAATTGATAGCATCATGTCCACTATTATCAAGACATTAGCTTCAAGTGCGGGGTCCTTTCCTCTTCAGCAAGCGTGTTCCAAAGTGGTCCCTGCAATTGCAAGATATGGGATTGATCCAACCACTCCCGATGATAAGAAGAGACATATAATTCACTCACTTTGTAAGCCTCTTTCAGAATCTCTTTTGGCTTCCCAAGAAAGCTTGAGTTCAGGGGCTGCACTTTGTTTGAAAGCTCTTGTGGAATCAGATAATTGGCGTTTTGCTTCGGATGATATGGTGAATAAGGTTTGCCAAAATGTGGCTGGCGCTTTGGAGGAGAAGTCCACTCAGACAAATGCACATATGGGCCTGGTTATGGCTTTAGCAAAGCATAATGCCCTGATTGTCGAAGCATATGCTAGATTGTTAATAAAATCTGGTTTAAGAATATCAGATGCTGGACTTGCAGAAGGTAATTCTCAGAAAAGATTTTCAGCAATACAAATGATTAACTTCTTGATGAAGTGGTTGGATCCTAGGAGTGTATACTCAGAGGTAGAGTTGATTATCGAAGAGATGGAGAAGTGTCAGTCTGATCAAATGGCTTATGTTAAGGGGGCTGCTTATGAAGCTTCACAAACTGCAAAGAAAATAGCTCAAGAGAAAGGGTCAAAATTCGAGAATGGTTGCGGTTCAGTTACCGGGTCAAATTTTGGTAGGAGAGAGCACAGTCGTAGAAGGAACTCAGTCACTTCTGGTGATAGATCTCCTGCAACTGCTTCACCTGAATCACAGACACTTGATTCTTTTATCGAATATGATTCTTTTATTGAGTCACCAGTTTCAATGATATCTCGCAACATGGATTATGATCGAAGGAGTGTGAATCGGAAGCTTTGGAGAGGTGAAAATGGAGGAGTAGATGTATCTCTTAAGGATGGTTTGTTCTCAGCGGTTGCCCGAGGAAGTTCCTTATGTGATTCTCCTTCCGATCTTCATGATCTTACCAATCATGGATCAGAGTACACAGAAGAATTTACAGGGTTCTTCCAGAGAAGTCCTAGAAATGGGATACCAAGAAGCGCTACTCCAAGTCCTCAGGTAAAATGCTCTAAATTGTCTATTGGATTTGTCCCACTTAATTTTATATAATCAATTGTTTGAGTATTATTGGTTCTGTTGATTTTCACTTTACAAACTTCATTTCCCTGTTATTTTTGTGTTACAGAGGTCACGGTCTCGAATTAATGTAGACAACCTCTTTACAACTCCAAGGAAGCTCATTCGCTCTCTTCAAGATCCGAATGATGCGAACTCAGATTACTCGGAGAAACAGTCCAGAAGGTATAGAAGTCCAACCTCAGAGAAATTTGGTTGGAGCCCTACCACAAACCATAATGGTTTTCGGCATGGTATGATCTATGAGGTCAGAAGGAATGGAAATGTGTACACTAATGGTGAGGAATATCAAGGTGTCTCTGAATCTGTGTCATCAACCGATGACAGTCCCGCTGACGTTGATGATGTCCAAGAGTCTCATGATGAAGTTCCCATGAAAAAGACTGAAACTCAGGAGTTTCCCATGACAAAGACTGAAACTCAAGACTTTTCGAAGGAGAAAGCTCGTAAGAAGACGGCTTCTAAAATACTTTTTGGTCTCTTTTTATTTATAGTTGTAATTCTCACATCCTTATTTTGGACTGAAGTTCAGGATGAAGACTTCTATGTTGTTCCAACTTGAATTAGTCATTATGTTGTATCAAACTCTCTTCCAATCCTAGTCAATTAGGGATATAGCTAGTGGGGAGAATTTTCGAAATTAGGTCATTACAATGTAATGAGCAGAGTCATTAGTCAGCTGTTACTGAACTTTAAATGAGTAAAGTATTTCTGCTTCTCATACTTTGGCTTTTCTTTCTTTTATTCTCTTTTAATTAGAGTTTGAACAATGAGAACATGTTATTATTGCAAATAGTAGCACCATTCATTGCATGAAAACTTTTTGCTGAACAGGCATGAAAATCTACTTGATGGATTCAAAAAGCATGATTATTGCTTAGGAATGATTTACAGATTTGGGTTGTGTAAATGCTGGGAACCTCGCCAAACTTGTCCTGGACCAAGGATGATGGGTTTAAGCATGGCTGACTGACCTACACATATATAAGAGTACTCGCCATAGATTTCGTGTTTCGAGCCAGGGCTGAACATATACAGTTCATCAAATCCATCTCTTCCTACATGAACTGAGTTTCTTCTACCCTGTTCCATAAAGGCAGGAAAAAAGTGAGCGCATGTACAAAATTAAGTGTATCAGTCTTATGAGAATGCAGTGAAGAAAATTACCCTATCGATGACAGTGAAGAATCTAGGTGCGCTGGTGTAAATTCTACTCATTTGTTCATCTAATTGCTTATAGCCATCATCTTCTTCACCCTCCATTTCTTCTTCCCTAGCATTGCCATTGAAAAGCCTGTCCAATCCCATTTGATTCCACAGTTGGCCAATATAAGAGCCATTTTCTTGGTCAAAGTCTGGAGGAACTATACCAAAATCTGACAAAAAGGGTGGTATGCTGAGAAAATTTGATCCTTCTAAACCAAGTGCATATGTTGCATCAGGACTGCTAACTGTTAGATGACTTATAATAGATCCTGTCCATTTTAATGGTGATGATTTCGAGTTTGAGACTACAATTTCTGAGCTTAAGACATCTTCTTGGAGTGTCAAAATATGTCTTGTTTCAACCATGTTTTCTGTATCAGTGCTAATAAGTTCCACCTGCATTCATTAAGTTCATAGTAAGAAACTAAAAGTAATCAAGACCCATTGGAAACTATCTTGTTTCAATAAATCTGTCATATCAGATTGATTCAAAAACGTAATTCCAACATAAACCAGATAGTTTAGTTTACTGATGCAAGAAAGAATGTGGCCATTACATGTTAGTATCAATGTTCTGAAAGTTGTCTCTAAAATTATACTACTAAACTAACCTTAATTGAGTCCTTTGAATTGCCACTAATATCGCGAAGCGTCCAGTTACTTGGAGACCAAGAAACTTCATCATCATCTTCACAGTTGAGGGCTAAAGATACCCCTCCTTGTATTACAGCCTCGCCTTCATCTCCTTCTGAAACCGATGTATGCAGCAGCTCAACTGAGCCTCCATGCCACATTGGAGCCTTGTAAGAAGTGATCAAACCGCTCGGAAGCATTACAGTAGCTGTGCTGCCATTTTCCAATCCCATCTTTGCCACACAACTTTCACCAATACCTTCAAAAGTAACCCCATGGCCACTAAATTCTTCTTCAAAATAGTCCACATTAATTGGTTGGTAAGGAATTGAAGCTACTGAGGGTAATGGGAATTCTTTTCTGTTACTGTTGAGTTGAAGAGATGTAGAAGGAAGATAAGGGTTATAAGATGAATGATGATTAATTGGTCTTGTAGAGGAAAAAGGAGTGAAATTTGGTGAGAAAAGTGAACTATAAGCCATAGTTTTAACTTTCCTATGTTTTTGCAGCTGTGTTAATTTGCAGTGTCCTTGAGAACAAGAAAGGATGAGGGTGGTCCCTTATCCTTTGGATTTTACTTTATTTTCCAATTTGGATAATTCAACTAATAATATCTTTGGTTGGTTCTAATTTAAGACTCCAAAAGATATTTATTGTGTTTTTTTTCCCCATCTCCTTCATGCTTTTAACAGAACAATTCCTTCTTTTACTGTTACTAAGTCCTTTAGTAAACAAGCAAACCCTTATCTTTATCAGATGGTGGAAATTGGCTTAGCACTTTCAGCTTGATTTCTGGTTTTTCTTGGCCCTCAGCTCTCTTTCTATATGTCCCACTTCTGCTAAAATTCCAATTCCAAACCCAAACATTTCAGATACTGCTGCTTTTAGTCTCAAATGGGTTACAATTACAAAACTTGAAAAAGGTGAAGCAAAATAGCCTTTAATTTTCTGCTTTATTATTATGAGCATAAATGGCACTCAATGAGTAAATGAATTACAATAACATTACATAATGAACAACTCTAATGATTTCCAAAACCCTTTTTTTCTCTAGAGAAATTAAAAAAGGAACAAATAGTATATATTTCAGTTATTGGAATTTATATATAATTACAAGTTGTCATGTTCAATGACTTGTGCTCCTCTCCATTTTTCACCAGGTTTAATTACCACAGGCACCAGCATTGAAGCTGGACCGGTGCAGATAAAATACCCCTTTCCAAACTTTTCTGATAAGGAACCAGGGCTGGATAAGTATATATCCTCAAACCCTAGTTTTATAAACCTGAATGACAGTTCCCTACCCTGCAAATGAAGCAACAGAAATGGGAAAACTTCAGTATATACTTTTAGCAGAAATGGGATAATTTGCATTTGATTCTTAATCTAACAGAACAAAAGTTTCTATTTACCTGATCAAGAGTTTCATATTTTGAAGGTGGGGTGTTATAAATAGCCTTAAGTCTTTCTGAAGGAGGAGCAGCATATACTCTACTGACTTTATCCTTCAATATAGTGATTGAAACATCTTGTTCTGTCCATACACCTGGTTTCTCTTCATTATCAGAACCAAACCATCCAGAAGATTCAGATTTCATTGCTTCAGAAGGTGATAAGAGTTCAAAAGGCGAAGATAAAGGCGGATGTTTGCAGTAAGAGCAGCCTTTGAGCCCATTGATTGCTGTTCCACCTCTCTTTTTAAAGTTCAAATGGCTAAGTATGGCACTAGTTAATGTGACATCTCTTCTGCCATTGTTCTTTACTATTACTGCTGTTGCTATGCTTAAGGGATAAAGGGAAACAACATAACTTATGTCTAGGGTTCCAGCTGTACAGCTCAACTCAACCTGGAAAAATGCATCAGAAAACAAATAATATAAATTTTGCTTGAAAAATTCTGCAAATTCATAGACATAATCATACCTATAAATTTCTTATCATTCTTAACAATGCATCAAAGATCTCTAAAAGGCCTGCATTCCATATTCCACCAGCAAAGTGTATAGGAATTCTCCTTACTAACAAGTTTGAACTGATTACCATATATAGCTTAATTATCATATCTTGACCAACTAAAAAGGATCAATATAAGCATTTCTAGACCAAGAAACCCCATATTAATCTTTACCCATGAGGAATCTGCTAATCATCCAAATTCCACCAGAAAAGAAGGAATTCTCCTTACTAACAAGTTGGAAGTGGTTACCATATTGCTTAATTAACATATTTTTGCCAACTAAATAATCAAAATAGGATCAATATAAGCATTTCTATACCAAGAAGTCCCATAATTATCATTATCCATGAGGAATCTGCTAATCAGATAGCCTATCCTTAAAATTTGTTCCTATATTATGCAGAATTCAATCTAAAACAATCCAAAAATAGCATTCCAGTTCATGCAATTAAGAAAATACCTGAAGAGCATCGATGGCATCATTATCAGCATCCTTCACAGTCCAGTCAGAATCAGACAGAAGAGACCCTTTTGAACCTTTATCAGAAGCATCATTCAAAACTAAGCCAATCCCTCCTTTGGCCTTGGAAGAGTCAGCTCCACCAGCAGGAACCGTATGAAGAATCTCCTCGAAACCGTCGTCTTTCCAGTATACTTTAGGCTTGTATGAAGTAACATGAGCATTAGGAATTTGCAATCTCAATGAGCTTCCATTTCTTACAGTAAGCTCAACAAATGGAACATTATTCGACTCCAAGAATTTGATGCCTTTCCGACCAAATTTTTCATCAAGAGCCTCCGGAGTTAAAAGGGTAGTTGTAGCAGTAGAAGTGGATGAAGATGCTTTGATTATGTTTGGTTTTGGAAGAGAGAAAGAAAGAAGAGAAGCCATTGTTGGAAGGAAAAGAGGAAATCTCTGTAGCTTCCACAGAGCAGTGGACTAAACTGCTAGGCTCATCCTTTAACAAGTTTTTTTGTTTGTATATGCTTTTTGGCTTTAGTTTTCATTTTCTTGCACTTTTCTCTACATCTGTATATCTCAATTATTTTCTTCCATCCAAATATAATTTTTTATATCTCAAACAAAAGACTAAAACTTAATTTGTTTAATTTCTTATAAAATAAATCAAACTTACAATGGCTTTATTTCTTTTCTTTAAAAAAGGGGAAAAATTTTAAGAATTTATTTCTATGGGTGAATATAACTATATAAGGCATTGCCGTAAAAGATGTGCAAAAAGGGAAGGTGAAAATTAATATCAGAAAATTCTTGCAGCTAAAAAATGTCAAATTGCCAAGGGCGGCAACATTCAACAAGTTTACAGTTGGAAAAAGATTACAGAAATGATACACTAAAATCACATATCACCAGATTGACCACCACCACCACCTACTATAAAAATTCTCAAGCAAGAGCAAAATTTCTTTCAAGCTAAAATGTTTTAGCATCTCACAAAAGAAAAGGAAAGATGCCTAAACAAAGTTTGGAAACAAGCCCGGAGAGATGCAAGAGAAAAGATAACAAATCATGCTGAACAAGACTTAGTCCTCGTCCATTCCTGCAGGCTGTTCTGGTCTTCTTGGACCTCCAGCCGGTTTCGCCATGATAATCTACAACATTAAAAGAATTGCATGGTAAGAATGGTGAATTAAAATCCAAAACACTATTATTCCCGTTATCCAGTTTATTTCAAGTTATTACCTGATCTACCCGTAGGACAGTGCAGGCAGCATCAGCTGCATATTTGAGAGCAAAAAACCTGCCAAAAGAAAAAAGTCAACCGCAGTAATTTTTGTTACATGTTTATGATTTAAGAACGGAAGTTTAATTTCAAGATGTCACAAAATTTGATTGACGAGCCAGAAGAGTTAAAATTCTCAGATGTAAATAGCAACATACTTGGTGACATAAAGATCCCAAATATTCATTTCTGAGGCATCCTTGCAAACACCATCCTCAGAGTCACCTCCCCTCAAGTCGATGCCCGCTTTGGTATTTCCAGATGCGTGATTTTCGTACAGCTTAGATATGATATCCATAGCATTGAGTCCAGCATTCTCTGCCAAGGTTCTTGGTACCATTTCAAAACTTTCCCCAAACTTAGCAATGGCATACTGATCCAATCTGCAAAAATTATTCCACATTAATATTAATTCCTGTTCTACATGCTTAAAATAAAACTACTATAAATACAAAAGCTGTACGAGGAATCCAACAGACATATAAGGATATACATGACAAGTGCAGGATACTATCAACAATGCACAAACCACTAGTCTTTTGGACACAGCAACAGATTTTAATGTTCATGGATAGTACTGAGAGTCTTATACGCCACCAATATAAGTAACATAAGTGCAACACGTAATCACACAGGTTAAAAATGATGAATCACAAGCAATATGGTATGTTGCAACAAGAAAAAGCAGAGGAAAGAATAGATTACCCGGTTTCCTTGAATGAAAATTCTTTCAATCTTCTAGCCAGCTCAATTTCTGTTGCTGCAGCTCCAGGTACTATACGACTGTCCCTGCACATAGCCTGAACCAAAAAAAACCCTGGCCTTCAGAATATGATAATCATACTTCCCTCAAAATTTTACATAAGAATAAAACAGAAAAGATTTTTAAAATGTGAAAAGAACAGAATTTAATGAGGTTTATGCAGCACATACACTAAACAAATCAGAAAAGAAAAGAAACCAGCATCACCTTATATGTATTAACTCCATCATCAACAGCTCTTTCAAGATCATCTAATATACTATCAGTACTTCCTCGCAGAACCACAGTGGCAACTCTGTTCCCGCCTTCTTCACTTCTAACCACAGTGACCTATATTCAAATAGAAAGCAAATTAAAAGAGTGACAGAAAAGGAACCGAATATGACTAAATCAACCTCTCCAAACATACCCGAGAACCACCAATTTCCTCAACTGAAATTGAATCAATAAATCCCAATTCATCTGGCTTAGGTTGGCTGAGTTTCAACTGTTGAAAGAATTAAAGGCCCATTAGATTAAAAAGCAAACGATCTATTCTTTCTTCTTTTAAGATAATCTTAGATAGAATGCTCACAAGAGCAGTAGTGCCTGTTGTACGGCAAAAACGGCGTAGTTCAAACTTGGAGCTGATTTTCAAGACCATTAACCTGCAAGAGAAAGATCCCAAATTAGAAAAGTTTAAAAACAGTGCAAAAGCTGCACAGAAAAATATTTAAATATCACAACCTTGGCCAATTTATAACAATTGATATTGGATGTAATAGCATAAGTATAGAATATCTTATAATATGCATGTATGAAATCCTCATAAAGACAAGGAAGAGTAAAGAACGAAATTAAAAATAAGGGATTGAAGGAAGATTAATATACTTGTAACGTTCACAGAAATGTAATGCCATTTCACCAATTGCTGCTCCACTGACAATGACTTTGGCGCCGGAATCTGCAACAGCTTTGATGAGCTCCTCAACTTTGGCTTCTTCAGTCTTTGCATAATTCTCTAGCTGCAATAAAACACCAAGATAAAACCCACCAAACTTTAGACATATTTGACCAGCTAATTGGCTTAGCCTACTTATCAATTTACAGATCAGAAAATCAAACAGGCATTATAGATAAACACTCCAATGGGCACTACTCGAAAGTGAATGATACCGCATATCTAAAGCACAAAGACATATTAATATATATAACAAAATTTGACCTGCTCAGCAGAGTGAATTAATACAGTTCCTTTAGTGTCAGTAGCAGACGTATCAACACCACCGGCAAAGACAGCCACCTAACACATAGACACAAAGATACAAGTCAGAATGCAAGAGCTTCAACTTTTCAATTGAGAGTAACAGAGGAACACTAGTAAGAGTCAATAAAAGGAAATATCCAAATAAAGTAAAAAACAAATGTGCACCTTTGCCTTCTCCATATGTTTAATACTTCCGGCAGCATCACCTTTTAAGACCATCCCCCGAACTACTGTACAATTATGCAAACCTCCTCCAACAAGCTTTGCAACTCGGACATTATCAACATCAAAATTGGCAGGGTTCTTGGGGCAAACTTGGATGCATGCCTATGATGCAAAAGAAGAATGAATAAAGCGGTCACAATAATCTCTAAGAGTGAACAGCTAATACAATAACTAATAAGATACAAGAGGAATAAATTGCAAATTACATCAGCTATAAGGTTGCACAAAATATCTTCCTGTCCATGTTGTTTGCTAGCAACAGCAGCTTTCGTCCGAGTAACAACTTGCTCTTTATTCCTAACATCCATGCTTTCAGAATCTTTCTCCACAAGTTCATCCAAAACCTCAGTTGTCTGCCAAACAAAAAAAGGGCAAAATTAATGATACTTCATCATAGATAATTAACAAATTCAGATCATTTAAGCTACATATCTAAGCAAAGGGCAAACCTTTTTAATTGCTTTAGTATATCCACTGATGATCTCACTGGGGTGCAAGCCAGTCCTAATAAGCTCCTCTGCATTTTGGAGAAGTTCTCCAGCAAACGAAATCGTCAAATTAGCCCCATCACCAATTTCCTCCTGCTGAGCCTTACCCGCAAGAACCAGAATCTTGGCCGCCGGATGCTGAACCTCAAGCTCGTTAACAATAGTAGCAGCATCATTTGTGACAAAGAGCTTGTCTAGATGATTAATAACCATCTTATTCATACCTAACAAACAGTAGATCAAAAATCAAAATTCAAAATTCAAAATTTTCAACTAAATGCAGCACAACAGTTGATCTAGATTCCAAAAAGCGGCAGATTTCAAATCACGGCAGAAGGAAACAAAGCGAAGAGAGAGAAAGAGGTTACCGTTGGGGCCGAGTGAAGTTCGAGTGATGGTGGAGAGTTGCTTGCAGGCATCGATGTTTTTGATGACGGCTTCGTCGAGACCAGAGAGATGCTTGTGGCCTTCCTTCAGCATCGATTGAATTCCATAAGGTTGCATTGAGAAACCCATTTTATTTTTTTCTTTTCCTTCTTCTTGCTTTCTTACTGGAACCTCAAATCAGAGATGAGCAAGAGAGTGTAAAACCCTAACCCTAAAAATGGAGAAGTGAGAGGAAAAATTTTGGAAACTTTTTCGGTTTTTCGAAGAAGAGGGAAAAGCCGAAGTGTTAAGTGTGAGAGTTTAGTCCCAGAAAGCCCTAGAAGGCGGAAGTGAAAGCCTACAACTATTTTACGCACCTGCCGTGCACGTGAGAGAGACAGCATTTTTTTCTTTTTAATGATTTTTTTTTTTTTTTGCTAAGAGATGTATTTTTTTTTTCACTTTCTTGGTGCCAAAAAAAAAAGATAATTTTTTTAATGAAAATGCTTTTTAATTTTAATAGTAATAATTTTCTGAACGAGATCTATATGACACGATTATCATGTAATTCCATATATCAATTAAGATTAATAACAATTTATTATTAGTATGACAAATTCTTGGAGTTAAATTGAGATAAAATGACCTTTTACACATTGATCATGTATATCACATCAGTGGTTAAAGCTTGAGATTTGTTGTGGGAGATCTCGGGTTCGAATCCTGGGATGAGCGGGGCGGGATTATAGGAAAGGAGAGGCATACCTCCTATTGTGTAAGCCAATTTCAATATCATGTTCATGAGCAGCAGAAAAAAAATATATATTTTCATAAAATCAACCATTTATTCCATCAAAAACGGTAAAAGAAATGATTAATTGTATTAATATACATTTTTTGAAACAAAAAAAATTAATATTAATATAATTGTATTAATTGTATTAATATATTTGATGGTTGAGGATTATTGATATTGACATTGCTACAAAATGTAACTAATATTTTTTAATTATAGAATACTTCACAATTTGGTGCCAAAAAAGAAAAATAATACTTCATAATTGAAGAGTAAGGGTTCGATCAATGCAACTCCAATTGAAGAGTAAAGGTTCGACGCAACTCCAAATTAATCGTGGTCATTTTAAATTAGTCGAGGTCTAATATGACTACTACCAAATTATCAAGAGCTTGTAAAATTAATAATTCAACAAATATGAAAGAGAGCAAGAAAAGAGCACAATATCGAAATAACAAGATAAAAGCCATGTCTTAAATCAAAGCAAGATGCAAGTAGGAGTAACTTTCTATTCTAATACCATTAAGCATTCTCTTTTACTTTTTCTTTTCTTTTCTTTTTTTTCATTGATTAATAAAAACAAATGGAACAAAAATGAAAATGATCAAAAAGGGGGAAAAAGGAAAAACTCAAAAGAGGCTATTGAGCAGTCACATTCTATCTCACCATTCTGTTACTATAAGGAAAAATGCTGAGAGGCCTTAACCATTTCCTATTTTAAGCTAAGGCCAGCACCAGCTAAACTACTCACTCAAAAAAGGCTTATATGAATTACCTAACTCGTTAATAACCGACAAAAAGTAAAAACCCTATTCCAAAAAATCTAAGAAGATACTAATTATATCAGGCACCAGTTACTCAAACTGATTTCTTGGGGCCATCTTCAGTTGCAGCTACTGATCCATTCTCTTCTACAGGTTTCACATCTCCATTTGACTTTTGTTCTTCTGTCAAGGCTGACTCTACAGATTTTTCCGAAGTGTCAAGTGCATTTTGCTTGTTATCAGTTGCAACAACATCATTAGGCGTCCCGTTCAAAGCCTGTTTAGAAACAATATGATAGTTAATTACAGTTTCGACATATCTATATAGCATATTCCATTGAAGTAGATGATGATTCGAAGAATATTTTGGGCACAGATTTAATTAAGTGTGATATTTACCGGCTTTTGTAAAAGCTGATGCTTAGCTTTCTTCTCCTCAATTATCTGTTGACGAGCCTCATAAAATTCAAAATCATCCAGAATAGATCTCTTATTGGAATGCTCCTTAAATATTTTGAGAATTTGAATCCCTTGATCCAAATTAACCTACAGCAGCCACCATTCATTTTTAATAAGAAGGATGAGAAAATCATAAAAACAAGAATCAAAACACATGCATGATGCATACAAACACAGAGGGAAAGAGAGGCTACCTCCTGGGTGTCCCTGCTATTTGTGACAGGCTTGTTTTCATTGTTCTCAAGTGTTATGTGCCTCAATGAACTGTTTGGAACATCCTTAACAATGTGCCACTTCACAGGGAAGCAACCAGTCCACTTGTCTTGTTGCCAGTATTCCAGAGTTTTGTTAAAATCAACTGGACCAACCATCTCTGCCAAACCAACAAATTGCCCACTGGTATTAACCTGAATGGAAAGGGACCAGCTCAGTAAATAACCAAGTAAATAATATACCAACTACTATATAAAAACAACATAGACAAATCTTAATAGTACATACAGAGAACAATAAAAATACAGGACATCCATCGGCCTTCTCCTTTGCCTCTTGGAATGCTGCATCAAGTTTCTTGTTGCCAGTAGATGTACTGGCCCACACACCATATTTGATGCTTTTGTGGACATCATCCTCACTATAGGATTTAATGACAAAAAATTTTGATCTGAATATGTCTCAGGAAAATCTTCTTTATTGTACTGCTCCATATCTGGAACAAGAGAAACTTTGTTCTCCTTATTGGTCTCAGTCAGTGGAAGGTTCTGATCTGTGACAGCTAGTGTTGAAGGTGCAAAACCATCCTGCTTCTTATACCCCTTGACTCTAGGTCCTTTGTTCAACTCACTTAAAACATCCATATTCTCTTTGCCATAACCACGACCCCTATATTTGTTGTTGTTGGTGGCAGTATACCACCCTGGTCCTTTCTTCCAGGTATCATAGCCATATGAACTGTAACCAGAACCACCTCTAATGGAGTTTCCATAATGACTGTAGGTCATGTTCGGGTACATGTGGTTCATGTATCCATATGCTTGGGCCAAACCTGAGGATGATCTCCCGTTATTCTGTGTTCAAATAATCATATCAATTACATCAGATCAAATGACAACGAAGAAGTGGGATAAGTAAACCCTATATCAATCTACTTACGCAACTTTATATCACTGCATGTGCGTTGAAATTCATATATCAGTAAAGTAGTGATTAAAAATAAAGTAACAAAGCAGCTTGATCATACCATGACATGAGGGTAGGAACGAAAGTTGTGATTCCTGCCAGATGAAAGATTGTTCGGATATGAAGAGAACCATTATTTGTGGCATGTTCGGATTGCCCATTAGAATACATTGGCATATCTAACCACGGAATTGGTGATTGAACTCCGTCATAGCTGAATCTTGGATCCTGATAACCTTGGGATAGATTACCTGTTGGCAAGCCTCCTCTTTTGTAGGAAGCATTGGGGTTTAGAGAAGAGCCTTTGAAAGTAGATTTCAATGACCCTGACCCATTATTACCACTCAAACCCCCAGCACTTGCTATAGTGGTTGAATTTCCTTTATTAGTTTCAACAGATAAAAGAGCTTGATCAGCTGCACCTAAATTTGAAAACTCCACTAGAGAAGCATTGGCTTGGCTAGTTTGCAGAAGTGGTTGGTAATAAGGACTTGGATAATGGTACTCTTGTATTGCATGCAAGCCATAATGTCCCATGGAAGGAACAGGTGAACTGGGCACAGAATACGCTGCTCCATATGGCATGTAACCATAAGTTTGCTGATACATGTAAGAACCATTATCACCATAAACATCCTGTCAATAGACAAAATGATTATCAAATACAATATTCAACCTATAACTCCAACTAAAATCATGACCAAAGAAATTCTAAAACAAACCAAATAAAGTTTACAAAAAACAAATGACCACTAGAAAACAAACTCCATTTAGCCAGTATCTATTTGTCCAAGTGATACACAAACACCAAATTGCCAATGATGAGTTTCAGATAAATTCTAAGACAATTAACCTTCTGCCTAAGTCAACAAAGATAATCACAACACTGTATATCCGTCAGTAGCTCAAAGTTTTTGCATCATTATCACCACTTATTATAGATGCCATCACCTCTTATCGACATGCTAATTTTGAGACACCAATTGCATAACAGTTTATAAAAGAAACCAAGCATCCTGCGGCTTGAATTTCACAGAACCTAATAAACTAAAATACCAATTAATGTACACTTATAAAGCCAAACACTTCAAAGTTATAACCTTTATCAACCACAAGAATAAGAATTGAGAATCTCACAATCTAAGTACTACCTTATTGAGAGGCTCAGGAACTTTCGAGGTCTTGGCCTGTGAATCCAGAGACAAGTTCCCCAATGAATCTGCAACTTCTGTGTTTGTAGAAGTAAAGGATACGAAACAAAACCAAGAAAATTAAAATTAAACTCTACTGAACTTCATATGTATCCAAAACATACCAATTATAGCAACAACAAAGCCATAGACTCAAGCTATCAATTTCACATAAAACACCCAGTCTATCTTTATCTACAGATAGCTAACAGCAAAGTTCCAGAAACAAAACAAATTCAAGTTCATAAGCTTCCAGAACCATCAGACAATAAAGAATTCTGAGCTAATAGAATAGAAATTAAGCAGAAACCAATTAAAAAAATGAAATTTTCACTAAACCCTACTAAAACCCAGCTAAACAATCACATAGAAACCTCAACAGCAGAGATCCAAAGATTTTAAAAAAAAACATTCAAATTCGTAAACTTCAAAAGGCATCAAGCCAAATCCATAAACAAAATAAAATTTAGCACAAATCAATAAAAAACAAACTTTTTTAGTCTAAACCTCCCTAAAACCACAGGAATAAAAAAACTAGATTCCCCATTAAAAATTAAACCAGAAGGACATATGAGTATAAGACCTCAAAGCAACAAGCAAATCCTAATTCATAAAGCACTAAGGTTAAGCACTGAAAAAGTAGAAGAAAAAAGAAAATAAAATTATTTATCTGCAAATCTACAAAAACAAAGCATACCCAGAGGAGTAAAGTTAGAAAGGATACGATCAGCGGTGGCCATGCTCAAAGATCTAGGTGTAGATTTAGAGAGATAAAGTGAGTAAGAGGTGGAAGAGAGAGAGTAGAAATAGAAGAGGAAAAAAAAAAGAACCCTAAAATCGGAAACACTGGGAAATTTTAAGGAAGGAGATATAAAAGTCGTGGAGATTGGGTAGCCGCCAACAATCTAAGGGCCAAAAAGGCCGAAACCTTGGGAGAATGTGGCTTAAATATTACTAGTACACACAAGGAAGAGGCTTCAAAACATTTTATTATTTTAATTTGTCAGTATTGAATTAATTAAATACAGTAAAAAAATTAAATTTTGTAGAGCTAGTCACTAAAGGGGGAACATCTGTGATTCAATTCAAATACTTCCAGTCCACCACGATGGCTCCACTTGACATTACCTCTCTTGAGGATTGATTGCCTTGTTTGATTGTGGGTTTTTTCCTTTTTCTTTTTCCCCCTCTTTTGGGCTGCAAGTTGATAGTCATGAGAACATTGATTTGGTTTAGATTGGGCCTTCTAGGCTTTAATCTGACTGAATCAAGGTCTACTTTGTTACTTGGTAAACCGTAAACGAATCTTTATCTCGATGAAGATGAAAACACAAGTTCAATCATTCGAGAGGATAACACAAGTTCAATCATTCAAACACGTATTCTTCAAACACATATTCGGAGACGAATCTTTTGTTACTTGCATTCATAATGTGGTATGTGTGCCTCAAATGTAAGTCACTTCTCTTGCCAGAAAAAAATAACCCAATTCTAGACTAGGGCACTTCTGCTGCTGCTAGGGTTAGGCTAAGATAGAATTAGATGCTCATTTTGTGTAGTAGTAGTAGCAAACATCCATGAACCTGCAGACAATCTTGATCTGATAATGCATTAAATGATTAAATCAAACACTGCTGCAACATATTGAAGTGCATAGTACTTTTTTGGCCAGAGAATTGCATAGTACTTGCTATGCCTTTGAAGCAATGGATTCTCACTTGTAAAAGTAATGATTACTACATCAAATGCACATATGAAAGATACAGAGTGTCTCCAATACTTTCTGCTCTTTTACTTCCATATATATATATATA
>AWWV01013260.1:0-123542 GCA_001974805.1 Corchorus capsularis | reverse complement strand
TTTTTGAATTTTTTTTTTTTTTTTTTTTTTTTTTGTTAGAGCTGTCACTAAATTAGAAAAACGGTGATTCAAATGCCTCCACGGTTCCAATGCCAGATTATGATATTTCTGTTCTAGTATTTTCTTTTTGTTCTTTAATAGGAAAATGATTTTCATTTTGGGCTGTCTTTATATTGTTTTTGGGCTATAAGTTGGGACCCCATGAATTGAAAACATGTATTGGTTTTTGAGATTGGGCCAAGGCTTTGATCTGAATTTGATGAATGAGATTGATTCATCAATATGAACATTGCGTGCATATTGTGTTGTGTTGTGTGTATGTTTTAAATGTTTACCCACCTCTACAATATAGATTTGAGGCACTAGTGCTAGGGTTGAGAGGAATTTGATGCACATCTTTTAGTTATAGCTTCCTACTATCATTATATGTGTGGCTCACTAAGGATGGCAACGGAACGACACGTTTTACCTGGCCCGATCCTAAATCGGGCCTATTGGTTCGGGTGAGGTAGAACCCGCCCCGAAAAATTACTCTCATGAACTATTTTCTCCATGTAATGTAACCTTAACCAAGGATTGCTGGTTTTGTTGGTTGCACACCATGTAACCTTTACTAAGGTGTCGAAGTGTCGGTTAAGAAGTGGTAAGAGTGTCATGGTACAAGAATTAAGATAGAAATGTATGGTCACAAATTTGAGCCTCCATGGGGGTGAGTTTTGAAGTCAAAAAGGGTAAGAACATGGATATCTAGCTGCATTGGATCCCCATTAGGTTACTGTTATCAGATTTCTCAAACAGTACTTTCCTTTTTTTTCTTTTCCAAACAGTACTTTCCTTTTTGAAGCCATGGAACATTAGTAAAAGATGGTAAAATTGTTGTTATCACACAAATGGACCTCTTTAACTGTTGGTAGATCTCTGCATAATTACATCATTGAACAGTTCCTTGCATTTAGACTTTGAATTAAAAAAAAAAAAGTGACAGGGATGAATGCAAACACATGGGGAACTTCCCATGTGCAAAAACTTCAGTGACAGTTCTCTCAACCTTTCCTTGGCACACAAACCATAATGAATGTTGTCCACCTTTTCTTGAATACAAATGAGTAAATCATAAAAGAGAAATATACTACTGGCCCCAATAGATTTCACAAGAGATTTCCTCATTTAAAATGTTTTATCTTTCTCGTTTCAAATATGATTTGGTGTTAATTGGTAATTTGCCACTATATCGGGACATTTACTTCCCTCAAAAGTTTAGCAGCATCCTCCGGAAAAACAGGATTTATGTAACATCCAGATCCAAGTTCAAAACCTCCTACACCGGATAACTGAGGTACTATCTGTAGAAACCAGTGACTGTAAGGTAAGTCAGAGTTAGTAACCTGAAGTGGTGAAGTATGAATCATGAAATTAAATGGCGGGTTATTCAACTGCAAAGACATCTTTCTAAGCATGAGTTTTAGCAAGCCACCAAGATCAACTGCCTGCATACAAGTCAAGCAAAGGGTGTATAAGTTAACCGACTTTAGAAAATATGGAAATATGTGAAAACTAGTATAATCAATGCAAATCAATAATTTTTTCGGTTATGGACAAGCACAACATGCTACTGCATAAAGAAGCAGCTTTCAACTACTCCATCTGACCACTACAAAAATCCCTGCTCTTGTATTCAACAATATGACATACATTTCAGATAACATGATATGAGTCAAAGCAAATCCAATTTTCTGTAAGTCATTAGGCCTACATTTTATTAGAATTACCATAACTGAATTCCTTTAATCCTCATAAGATTTTGTAGCTTTTGTGTTATACTATGTAGTATCTACAAGACTCCCGAGTATTGTAGGTGACAACACTTTTGCACTGTGTAGCGTGGGTTCAGTCAACTTAAGGATTGCCCACCTCCATTGGTGTAATGATAAAACTAATATTGCTAACAAGTAACAAACCAAAACAAATCAGTTAAAAGGGCTCCCATAACCTGGTTCTGTCTAGTGTCTACTTTCGGATTGCCGACCTGTGCAGGTGTAATGATGAAAGTAGTATTGCTAACAGACCAAAACAAAGCAGTAAAAAGGGACATCTTAGGTTCACTAACGGCCAAAAACATAACACTTGCATTAAGCAGAACAGGAACTTCTTTTAACAATAAGTCAATGACTCACAGAAACACTAAAATAAGTGCCCAACAATCATTTGATGTTCCATGTCTCTTTTCTCTTGTGGTTTTAATTCCATTGTGAATGAGTGAGTAAGAGTTCATACAAGAAACTTTCTATCATCATAACATAAATACAAAATCAAACACACAAAATGAAACTTATGACAGAGCGATACTAAAGAAAGACATATGTGAACCTGTATAAGAGCTGAACATGAAAGCAGTATAAGTTACCTTTTCATCATCTAGGTCATCAAAATCAGAAGAATGATCTCGAGGAATTATCCATATCTCAAAAGGAAATGAAGCAGCAAAGGGAGCAATCGAAATGAAATGGCTGGTTTCATTAATCAAGAGGTCCTTTGATTGAACCTCACAAAGGCTACATTTCCCTGTTTGATTAAAATACTCCTTCATACTGTTAAGTCGAGCAGAAACACTAGGAGGAACAATCGGAAGAGACAGTATCTGGCTGTGAGAGTGACTCAAGGAAGCCCCAGCTGAAGCTCCATGGTTCTTGAACACCTAAAAAAAGCATTCAACGTATGTAAATTGAACTATTGAAGTTATAATAACAAGTAACAACCTACAAGCATGCCAAAGCCAAATCTCAAGGCAGCATAAATGAAATTTTCAAACAAAAGAAAAAGATCATTTGATAAAACTAAAAGCACATTGATCATCAATACGATAGAAAATTTTCATTCTTTAACCATTTCAATCCAAAACAAATTTGATTATTCCCCGAACAATCCAACAGTTCCATTTAGCAACAAATCAAAAACCACATGAAACCATTGAAAAAGCAACAGTTCAATGCTTTTAACATCCAAAAGAAAAAGCTTAAAAAAAACATTTTTTCCCTTACCTGAACATATTTGATTGGATCAAATCCTTTAATCTGCTCAATTCTCCTCTTATAAGCAATCAAAACATCGCCAATCTCACTCGGACTCAAATCTGATAACTGAATCGAGTGAACCGGAGCTTCAATCACTACATCATGAAACCCAAACCCGGGTACTACCTGATTCCAACCGCCCAATTCGTTGCTCGGCTCGTCGTTTCGGCCAATTGGGTACTCTAGATTCCTGCTCAAAGCTGGATACAAGTTCTGAATGACCCGGAGTTTCCAATTCGGGTCGTCCGGTACCCGAAATATCTCCGGTGCACACTCGTGCTCATTGCCGATGCAGAATGGACAAGAGGAAGGGTTATTGTTAGGATTTTCCGGCGCTTTAGATTTGAAATCTGATGGGCGTTTAGCTCTGGCCGGAGAGAATATGACCCATCGGCCAGTTACCGAGTCTTTTCGGAGTTCGGGGCTCCGAGTTGGTGGGGGATTTGCCGCCATGAGTTTCCTGTCTCGGTGTCTTCGTATTTTTCAGGTCGCTTTTAACAAATTCGGGTTCTTTAGTAGGCCATGTTTGGTTTGGCCCAAATAGCAAATCGCTTAAATAAATTTTCATGTAATTTTTTTTTGGCCAAAAATATTCATGTGATTACTAAATAAATAAATAAATTCAACAACTAAAATTATTAACAGTATTTGTGCCCAAAAAAAATTATTGACAGTATTGTATTATATTATTTATTATTATTATTAATTATCGGATTCGGTATAAAAAAATTATCGGATTTATATTTGGTTAATCCAATTTTTATAAATTATATTACAAGATTTATTCACAAAATGGGATAACATTTGAGGTTTTTTTTAAAGAATATGTATTATGTTATGGGGTTTTTTAGGACTTTTATGGTATTTTCTAACATAGAATAAAACTTTTCAGAGTATGTTAAATATGGAAAAAGAAAAGAATTTCCCTAAAAATACAATGAAAAAAAAAATCAAAAAAAATGGTTTCTTAGAAATAAAGAGATTGGGAAATGTTACATATAGTAAATGAAGTGGGGGGGATTTGGATAGGAAATGAGCAATTAGTGCTTCTCAAGTTTCAACAATGTTAAACGTGATAAAAATGCAAAACGAGTAAGGGATAGAAAATTATTAAAGCTTTTAATATATGGAATGCTAATGTTTATGTTCATATATATACACTCTATTCAATGGAAATTAGCTAGAAAGAATGACTAATTTCTTTTTATGGGTTGCATAAATTGAATAATCCAATGAATTTTATTCGTACTATTTACTATGATTTATTTACTTGCAACTTGCACGTAATATAATAAAAAATCTTCTTTTAATCCAATTTATAAACAATCTAAGATTGTTTTAAAGTTTATTTCTTTTTCTACTAAAAAGTTCAACTCCTTGTTTATTCTTGTCAAAAGATTTTTTTAGACTATTTTCCATATTAAAAAGCTACTACTACAATATAATTTTGATATTAATTATTGTTGTCAAATGGCAACCAAAGAAAAAAAATAATTTGAAAGGTAGCCAAACCTACCCCAACAAAGAGGAAAGGTGTATGTAAATTGAATCATCCCACATTGGCATTTTTGTCAATCCAAACTCACATGCAAAATCCCATGGTCCATACATTCAAATATTTTTATTCAATTTCCATATTAATGACATGAACAAATATTGCCAAAAGAATTGTATGTATAGATTATTATTATAAAGTATATAAAATATATTGAAAAGTCATTTAGTTCTAGGTCTTTGTAAGTCCACAATTCAAAATTCACTTTTGGCTACTACATTGCCACATTTGCTTGTCTCATGTTTACTCAGATGTTTAAAGTTAATCCCATTCAAAAATCAAAACTCTTTTATATGTTTTAGCATTGTTTGTAATTACCATTAACTAGTACATGAAAGAAAAATGACTTACATCTAAAAATGATTTTCCTTCATAATATATGGGAAATTGCTAGTCATACTTTTCAAAGTATTTTTTTATCATGCATTTATTATTTATGCAAAACATATCAATTCTTTTTACAAGAATGCAAAACATATGAATTTTTTTTGTCCACAAAACATGTCACTTTTTTTTTATACAAACAACAAAACATGTCACTTTACTGTTATTAAGATTACATATATTCTCCCCCTTTCCATGCACACAATTCCAAAGGGTGAATTTATATTTGTAAAAAAAAAAAACACAATTCTAAAGGGTGAATTTATATTTGTAAAAAAAAATATTATTTATTGGAAAATATAATAAAAAAACCCAAAAAAATCCTTATTTAAAGGTTTTTTTTGGATGACTTTTTAAGAGACATCCATGTATATATGTTTATATTTGTAAAAAAAAAACACAATTCTAAAGGGTGAATTTATATTTGTAAAAAAAAATTATTTATTGGAAAATATAATAAAAAAAAACCCAAAAAATCCTTATTTAAAGGTTTTTTTTGGATGATTTTTAAGAGACATCCATGTATATATGTTTATATTTGTAAAAAAAAAACACAATTCTAAAGGGTGAATTTATATTTGTAAAAAAAAATTATTTATTGGAAAATATAATAAAAAAAAACCCAAAAAATCCTTATTTAAAGGTTTTTTTTGGATGATTTTTAAGAGACATCCATGTATATATGTTGATAAACCATCAACAAAGAACACCACTATCATCCCCATTTACATTTCCACCTATTATTTTTTTTTGTTTTTTTGGTTTTTTTCCCTTTTTGTTTGACACATAAAAGACCCTCACCCAAATCTCCACCTAATAAACTTTCTTTTTTTCTATCCCTCTCTGTCTCTCTCCCTTACATTTCAATATAATCAATCTCTCAGTTTTTTTTCCTTTCTTTTAATATTTTTTTTCTGTCTCTTCTTCTTACCCTAAATTTGCCCTGCCTTCTTTGTTCACTTTATCCATAAATAATCCAGATTACAAGATTTTCCTTTTTTTCCCCTTCAAGGCTTGATTTTTATTTCTGGGTTTTTTAAAACAAGCCTAAAAAATGTATTTTCTGAACATTTCATCAAGGATCTGAGCTTGACCGTTCAAGTTTATTCAGGATAATTGATCTGTGAGTTATATTTTTAAATAGATTTTTTTTTATTTCCTTTAGTTTGTTTGATGATCAGTTTTAGTTTCGATTATTGTTTCTGATGATAGTTGGATGATCAGATTGTTGATTGTTTGGTTCCTGAGAATCTGATTTAAGCTGATTGAAAAATGGATATTTTTTATGGAAAGTTTTGGATTTTCTATTTTTAATCATTTTTTGGGGGTGATGATATATGATAATTTTTTATTGAGCTTTTGTATTTTGTTTGCTTGATTTGATGAGCTCAAGGATTGTTGTGTTTGGTATTGTAAATTGTTGATGTTTGTTTTGTCGGATACTGAAATGACTGGCCGTGATGATCTATGAAGTTTGAACTTTTTTTTCAATCGAATATGGAATGAACTTGCATAGATTTTTGTATGTTTTTAGCTACATTTGCTTCATAGCTACTTGGTTCTTGGCGAAAATAGATTTCTTTTTGAAGGGAATTTTCTAAAAATAGTCTCTTTGGTTTATCCTCTTTGAGATAGCTTGTTAGTGGATGATTATAGTAAAGATTGTTTGTTTCCTCATTTTGATGTTTTACTCTTGATTGTTTTATTATTGCCTTCGATATCTGGTAATGTCGTGATAGAAAAAGGTATTCTGAATCTTGGTTATTGCTTAAGGCTATGTTTGTAAAGTTCAAAATTTTGTTGTCGATTATATAACCTTTCCAAATTTGTGGTGTTTCGCTCATGAAACGTGTTCAATGGTTTCTATATCGGTAATGACCGTTACATTTTTGGTAACAGAAGATCCGGAGAGTGGTGAGGGAATTAAGTGGAATGTGATTTGCATGGGGTGAGGATGCCAGAATTGCGAAGCGGAGCCCGGAGATCGAAGCGCCTTGATGATCTTCAGCCTCCTCAACCAGTTGATCAAGCAGAGAATTGGGCGCTGCCTCTACAAAACAGAACCAGGAGGAGAGTTGGTGGAAGAGGAAGGGGTAATGCTGCAGGTGTAGCCAAAGCACCCACACCAGCAGTACCCACAAGGCCAACAGCTGCCGGTAGAGGCCGGGGCATTAGGTTGATAGATTTAGACCCCGAGCCTTGTCAGGTTCTACCTGAGGCTGCACCGTTGGCTGCCGCTGAACCTCCTTTCAATCGGGTAGAGGTAGTGGCAGATAAAGATATTGCAATGGAGGGTGGGAGTGGTGACAAAGTAGTAGCAGTCGAAGAAGAAGCTAGCACTACCCCAGTTCCTGAAAGGGTACCACATTGCTTACTGTATCTTTCCTTTTTTCGATTTTTTTTTACTGTTACTTAAATATTCATGTTAAGTTGCTTAATCTGGATATGTTCCTTATGGTGAGAAAAGTGGCTCAATGCAGTTTCCTTAAACATGCTTTCTTCAAGGAGCTAAATAATACCATATATAAGTAATACAATTTCAAAATTAGAAATTTCTTCATTTCGGCATTTTAATATGCTTGTAATTATTTGGATACACGTTTCCATTTTGATTTGAATGAAATCAAAGGATGGCCTTATTGTGGCAAATCATGGGCTTTTCACTATATGTTTGGTCACGTGTCTTTTAATGCTTAGTTTCTTGCCAACTAAATCGTTCCTTATTTAATTTTAGCTGATTACCGAGCTCTTTACTGAATGCCGTTTCTGTTACTCATTCCAGGTACAAGTGGGTAATTCTCCTATGTATAAAATTGAAAGGAAATTGGGTAAAGGTGGTTTTGGCCAAGTCTATGTGGGCCGAAGAGTAAGCGGTGGTAGTGATAGAACTGGACCGGATGCAATTGAGGTGCGTCTGTGAAACTGATGCCTATGCTCAGGGGTTTTCCACATCAAACTCTCTGGATATAATGCTTTGATATTTCTTTATTACAGGTAGCCTTGAAGTTTGAGCACCGAAATAGTAAAGGTTGCAATTATGGTCCACCTTATGAGTGGCAAGTGTACAAGTATGGCATCTTTAATCGTAACGTATTTTATGTCAATCTTTTGTTTTTACATTTTTTAATGCTCTATGTGGATTCTCACTTTGTCTTTTTTAATATATTGTTACGAAATGAAAAGTACTCTAAACGGATGCTATGGGATTCCGTGGGTGCACTACAAGGGTCGCCAGGGAGACTTCTACATTCTGGTGAGTGTAGATTTTGATCTCCTAATTGTTTTTACTCCTAAATTACTTAATGTATCTTAAAGGAACATTAATGAATATTTCAGGTAATGGATATGCTTGGCCCTAGTCTATGGGATGTTTGGAATTCTCTAGGACAATCGTAAGAAATAGAATCTTACTCTTTTTTATGCAGTACTTACCCAGTATTGTCTATAATTCTATATTTATCTGCCATACTCTTTCAGCTTTGTAACATTAGTGTTATGACAGGATGTCACCAAATATGGTTGCCTGCATCGCAGTGGAGGCAATTTCAATTCTTGAAAAGCTTCATTTAAAGGGGTAGGTCCTATCGTAATTTTCCACACTTTATTCACCCTTCTGTTTTGCATTGTCCCTTCTTAAAGAAGAAGTTTGGGAAACTGTGAGGGCCCACTCAAACTAGCCGCCTGTTATCTTAAAGCATTTCTTCGAGTTTAAAAAGATCCACTCATTGTCATTGTTTACTGTCTGCTTGAAAAAAGGTTTGTGCATGGAGACGTGAAGCCAGAGAATTTTTTACTAGGTCAGCCTGGATCAGCTGAGGAGAAGAAGCTGTATCTTATAGATCTTGGTTTAGGTATGTTCTCCTCTCTTCCCGATAACTGTATGTTAAGTGTTGAGCATTAGCAAATGAACATTAACAGTTAATGCTTTCCCTTTCCGAAGGGAGATTAATCTATGAGATTCTCATTTGCTAATATGTCTTACAATCGAGATAGAATAAATGCTAATTCTCAAGTTGGTATTAATATCTGTCCTGTATCCTTGGATCAGCTTCTAGATGGAAAGATGCACACTCTGGTCAGCATGTTGAGTATGATCAGAGGCCCGATGTGTTCAGGTGTGTAGACCTGTGTCTATTCTAAATGCTACAAATTAGTGCTTATGCTCAGTGTTAATATCTTGGGATGTTTCTTCTGGCAGGGGAACAATTAGGTATGCTAGTGTACATGCACATTTAGGTCGGACTGGAAGTCGTAGGGATGACCTTGAGTCATTGGCATACACGTTAATATTTCTAATAAAAGGCCGGTTACCATGGCAGGGTTATCAGGTTTGTGCTATTGTTTGCCTAAGAATTTTCCTAGCCTGGTTTTGTACCTTCCACTTAACTGTTTGGCTTTTGTCTGGGACTTCACAGGGCGACAACAAGAGTTTTCTGGTTTGCAAGAAAAAGATGGCTACTTCTCCAGAGTTAATGTGTTGCTTTTGTCCTGCCCCATTTAAACAGTTCCTTGAAGCTGTTACAAATATGAAGTTTGATGAGGAGCCCAATTATGCCAAGCTGATATCCTTCTTTGAAAGCCTAATTGAACCATGCACACCATTGAGACCAATAAGAATTGATGGAGCTCTTAAGGTGGTTGTTATGTCTTTTTCCTCCAATTATATTGGATCCAATAGGATGCTCAATAACAACCTTTCTCTTTCTCCTTCTGCATGAATAGGTTGGGCAAAAGCGGGGAAGATTAGTCATTAATTTGGAAGAAGATGAGCAACCAAAGAAAAAAGTACGACTAGGTAGTCCTGCTACTCAGTGGATTTCTGTTTACAATGCCCGTCGTCCTATGAAGCAGAGGTTAGTCCCATTTTCTTGTTAAATTATATTTTATTTTTGTTTCTACCTTCTTATTTTTGGTGGAAATGAAAATGCAATCAAACTAAATAACAGAACAATTTTTGTTTCCACTTCTGCTCGCATGAACTGCTCAAACCTTTTGCTATAGCTATCTCCACTCCTGGAGGTTGGTTGTAAGCTTAACTGGGTGATATGAATGATGAACATTTGCTATAATTTTGCCTGCAGGGAATTAATCTCATCATTTCTGCATGTTTTTATCATAATAATAGGATAATATTTGGAGAATAGTTTCATTATTGTTGTCTCATACGTGATGCTGGAACATATATAATGACCAGCCAATGGTAAAAGTACACAATGACCCTTGTACTCATACTGACTGCTTTTAAATGTTGAATGGGGTCCTTTAAAGCCACTTCTATGATGTTTGTTTTTGGTGCATAATTCTTTGGGAGAAATTTGAGACATTCAACCTTGAAGTTTGAAACTGGTTTTGTATAGGTTGTATATCCTGAAATATTTCACAGGCAGGGTTCATCCTTACTGTTAATTTCTGTCAATCTTGTAGATACCACTACAATGTAGCCGATTCGAGGTTGCGTCAACACATAGATAAGGGTAATGAAGATGGGTTGTTTATTAGTTGTGTGGCTTCAGCAACTAATCTCTGGGCCTTGATCATGGATGCGGGAACTGGTTTCTCTTCCCAGGTTTATGATTTGTCAACAGCTTTTCTTCACAAGGTTACCATCTAAAGCTTTAAATTCTGTTTTTTTGTTCTGCTTGGCATTCTCCTTTTGTTTACTTACTCCTAAGCCTAATTTTCATAATTGGATTTCTTCAGGATTGGATTATGGAGCAGTGGGAAAAGAACTTCTATATAAGTTCAATAGCTGGAGCAACTAATGGCAGTTCCTTGGTTGTTATGTCAAAAGGTGGGTACTCACCTACTAAATACATTTTTGTTTTTTTAAGGACCTTGAAACTAGATAAAGTTACATTAAGTAGTGACGTTTAGTTTGCTGGGACCGGTGTCATGCGTGATTGAATTCATATGCTAAGTACAATTTAGCTTGGAGGGCAGGTACACAGTTTATGTAAATCTTGCCAGGTCTGCTTCCATGATGCTGCAGTCTGTACATTCTGATCTTTATCAGATTAATCATATGAGCATGGGCTAATATTAATAAGTTCACATGCCTGCTTAGAGCTTATATCCTTGAGTTGCACAACTCACACACACAAACTTTGCAGGAAGGCTTGTTTTTTGAAATTAACCTTTAGCATATGATAGTAAACTGAACATAAGCAGTGTATTCAAGCAAGCCTCAGATTCTTAGATATCTATAGCATCCAAATTGTTTTGATAACTTATTTGCTATGCTGCCTGCAAAATTTTGTGTTTTTATAGGAACTCCTTACACCCAGCAGTCCTACAAAGTGAGTGAATCTTTTCCCTTCAAGTGGATAAATAAGAAGTGGAAAGAAGGCTTTCATGTAACATCAATGACAACTGCCGGGAGTCGATGGGGTGTTGTAATGTCTAGGAACTCTGGATTTTCTGATCAGGTATTCCTTTTTCTTCATCCATATGCATGTCTTAGTTTTCCACTTCCCTACATTTCCAGAGTATCTAATTTTACTTGTATATGTACTTCATCCATTCAAGGTTGTGGAGCTCGACTTTTTGTATCCAAGCGAAGGAATACATAAACGATGGGAGAGTGGTTACAGAATAACATCAATGGCTGCGACTGCAGATCAAGCTGCCTTCATACTCAGCATTCCAAAACGAAAAATGATGGATGAAACTCAGGAAACCCTGCGTACATCTGCATTTCCAAGCACCCATGTAAAGGTGGGTATTTCCCTATTTTTTGCTCCTTGCCGTCTTCCAAATCCTCTGGCAATGCAGGAGTTTCTTTAAGCATTAGTGCGTTAGCTAGTTCAAAGTGTTGCTTGGTCTTGGTTCATTTTCTCTTATAATAGATGAGACTTCATCTGATGATTGTTCATTTTTGCAGGAAAAATGGGCCAAAAATCTCTACATTGCATCAATTTGTTATGGGAGGACAGTCTGCTAATTGTGGAGTGTACATTGTGACATAGTCGGAAAAAAAAGGAAAAAAGAATAATTTAAAGTTGAAATTTTGAAAGCTGTCAAGATAATTTTGGTCTTGAGTTGAGTATGGGGTGGGAGGGTTAATTATGCAATATAAAATTTCCTCACTTGTGAATGTAAAATGGGGGAAATGAAAAGAGAGAAAAGAAAGAAAAAGAAGAGAATTATTAGAACTTTGAGAGTTGGAGCTCAAATGCCCTTGAGCCAACCTGAGATTATGGGCAGCTGTTTGTTAGAAACATAAATTTTACATAGTAATTGCTCTTTGTGCTTTGAATTATCATAAATGGCTGCAAGTAAATTGCAATCTATTTTTTTTTCTTCTTTTTTTTCTTTAAATGGGGATTTCTTCAAAAGAATGGCAATATTTGAATTGGAAGCTTTGACTCGATTAAGAATTTCATGTTGAAGGAGAATCTTTTTCGAATGATACTATGTTCCATTGACTGAAGATTCAGCTTTTGGTCGATTAAAAACTTCAGTTTGAGTCATGAATTGGTAAAATGAATTGATGTTTTGCAAACATGTCATCCAATCGATTAGTAAAACAAATGATTCTGACTCTTTTATTTTGTTTGAACATGCTACGGCCGGCGACTCTACAATTCTTTATACCTGGAATTTGACTTGTTGAGAGACAAAAGACAAAGGGTTACAGCCAAGAAATCAACTGTTCATCATGTAATTCAATGAAACTGAAACCCCAAGAGACAAGAAAATGCAACTTCTTATCAATATCCTGCCAATATTTTCAGGAAGAAAAAAGAAAAAAGTGGAGCAAAGAGCTAAAAGCCTAAAACAATGGCGGATTTTAGCCTACTTTCCAAGTCATACTTGATGTTGTTTCTCCTAAGCCTCGGCCTCGGTTTTTCCTTATCATGCCTTGATGATCAACGAGAAGCTCTCCTGGAATTCAAGGATCTACTAGGCGACACAACACAGTTGTTTCCTGCTGAATTAAAGACATGGAATTCCAGTTCAGAATGTTGTCAGTGGAATCTGGTGGCTGGTGCAATGCAATTCTAGCTCATCTTTGCAAGAAGTGATTGGTCTGAATCTGTCTGGTCTTCTTCCTTTGGTTGGAAAGGCTTCAACTGTTTTAGCACCAATTTTCCGAATAAAGACCCTGACGTTGCTTGACATTTCCTACAATCTAATCCAAGGTGAAATTCCAAGGACAGGGTTCAGCAATTTGACCAAACTGGTGCATCTTGACTTGAGTTTCAATAGATTCACTGGTTCTGTTCCTTTGCAGTTGTTTCATCTAAGGAATCTAGAATTCCTTGACATTTCTTTCAATTCAATCCAAGGTGAAATTCCAGGGACAGGGTTCGGCAATTTGACGAAACTGGTGCATCTTGGCATGTGGCGAAACATGTTCAATGGTTTTATTCCTGTGCAGTTGTTTCATTTAAGGAATCTGAAATTCCTTGACATTTCCCGCAATTTTATCAAAGGTGAAATCCCCGGGACAGGGTTCAGAAATTTGGCTGAACTAGTGCACCTTGACATGGGGAGCAATTGGTTCAATGAATCTATTCTTCCACAGCTGTTTCATTTAAGGAATCTGAAATCCCTTGACATTTCCTACAATTCAATGAGCGGTGAAATTCCTGGGACAGAGTTAAGCAATTTGACTGAACTGGTGGAACTTGACATTGGGGGCAACTTCTTCAATGGTACTATTCCCCTGGAATTGTTTCATTTAAGGAATCTAGAATTCCTTGACATTTCCCACAATTTACTCCAAGGTGAAATTCCTAGGACAGGGTTCAGCAATTTGACTAAACTAGTGCGTCTTTACATGGGGAATAATGTGTTCAATGGTGCTATTCCTCTGGAGTTGTTTCATTTAAGGAATCTAGAAGTCCTAGACATCTCCGACAATTCAATCCAAGGTGAAATTCCAGGAACAGGGTTCAACAATTTGACAAAATTAGTGTATCTTGGCATGGGGAGAAATATGTTCAATGGTTCTATTCCTCCGGAAATGTTTTTTCTAAGGAATCTAGAATTCCTTGATCTCAGTGTTAATATGATTGAGGGAAGCTTACCTAGTGATATTGTTGGCAATCTTATGAATTTGAGAAACTTGGACTTGAGCAAGAACAATTTGAGTGGTGAAATCCCATCATCAATTCAGAATCTGGGAAAGTTGGAGACACTTCAGCTGGAGAATAATATGATCTCTGGCGAGATTCCAACATTGTTGTTCGATCTCGAGAAGATGAACAAGTTGCACCTTGGAGGAAACAGACTGATATGGAATAACAGTATCAAAATTAGTCCAAAATGTAAGTTATCTTTTTTTATCATTGAGATCTTGCAGTATCAGAGGGCAAATTCCTGTCTGGCTCTCCAATCAAACTGATCTTATTTTCTTGGACTTGAGTGAGAATCAGATTGAAGGTGATTTCCCTGTTTGGTTAGCTGAAATAAATCTCGATACCATCATTTTGTCAGAAAACAAACTTCAAGGTTCTCTTCCACCTCAGTTGCTTCAATCCCAAACTTTGTCAGCCCTTGCCTTGTCAAGAAACAACTTTTCTGGGGAATTGCCAGATTTTAATTCTACTTCCATAACCATATTGATGCTCTCTGAAAACAATTTTTCTGGTCCATTACCTCTATCAATCTCCAACCTCAGTAGGCTAATACTGTTGGACTTGTCGAAAAATAGCTTCTCTGGAAGTGAATCTCCAGCACTTGGAGCAAATGGATTCCTTGTTTTTGTTGATATTTCTTCTAACAAGTTCTCTGGTGATGTTCCTTCAGCTTTTGGAATGAACATAAGGATGCTGTCCTTGAGTCAAAATGACTTTTCTGGTCCATTGCCTGAAAGTTTTAGCAATTTGAGTAAGCTTGAACACCTTGATCTTCATGACAACAATATAACTGGTGAATTTCCATTATTCTTGTCTCAATTGTCATCTCTTCAAGTTCTTTAATCTTCGGAACAATTCCATTGAGGGTTCAATACCAGATGATCTCTCAACCCTTAGCAGTCTCCAAATTCTAGACCTCTCCAACAATAACCTCAAGGGTGAAATTCCTCCAAGCTTTGGAAATTTTACTGGGATGATAGACACACCTGATTTCTCGTCAACACTTTCATATACCTTACCATTTGCAGCTACAAACCATGACTTTGTAGTTCTTTTTCTGAAGTACCATGAGCTGATAGTAAACTGGAAGAACTCAAAGCGAGGCCTATCCATCCGAAATCTCGGTATCTATACTCTCTTGGATTTGTCAGAGAATCAATTATCAGGGGAAATCCCTCCTTCCTTAGGCGATCTTAAAAGTCTGAAGCTACTCAACTTTTCATACAATGCACTTTCAGGCAACATTCCTTTAAGCTTTGGTGACCTGCAGAGTCTAGAGGCCTTGGATTTGTCACACAACAATCTTGGTGGTGAAATTCCTGACACATTTGCCAAGTTCCAGCAACTAAATACTTTGAACTTGAGCAACAACAAACTTGTTGGCAAAATCCCTCAAGGTCCTCAAATGGGTAGGCTCATTGGTTCAAGCATTTATGCCAATAATAGTGGACTATGTGGGATGCAAATTGAGGTTCCTTGTGAAGAAAATTTGCAGCCACTTGATCATCACAAGGAGAAAAGGGAAAAATGGTTTTCATGGGAAGCGATTGGAATTGGATACCCTGTTGGATTCTTGTATTCAATTGCAATGATGTATGTCATTGGTTACTTCAACATGACACCATTGAATCGACGCCGGGGTCGGACTAACAGAAGGTGATTAACTCTCCTAGTATCAGGAAATAATGGAAGGTTCGGTTCAGTTCAGTTCTTGAATTCCTTAAAAAGTTTGCATGTTAATTTTTACATGTCTTTCTATAATGTATTTCCTTACTAAGTAGAATGAAATTTAATCGATGCTTTTCATTTTGTAGAACAAAATATGTACCAGCTAGGTTGCTTGTCATGAAACAATAATAATATTATGATTGAACTGTTTGTTTCCAATTGGTCATAAAAAGTTTGTAAAGTATATCTTAAAATGATACTATTAAATATATAAATTTGTTTACTGTGACATATTATATAATTAAAGAGCTATTGTATAAAATTCTTCATCATAATCTTATGAAATGCATTTATTTTGATATACATAATCAACTATTACAGGCAATGGCGAAAAAAAAAATCAACTATTACAGCCTTACAGGCCCCCACAGCCACATTACAATTTACACCACTATGCTTCTGTTTACAATGCACTTTGTCCCATGAAAGCAGAAATAAGTTGCATTTTCTTGTTAAATATACTTAATTTTCATTTCTACCTTTTTCTTGTTAAATATACTTTATGCATTCAAACTAAATAGCAGGACACTTTAATTAATAATTGTTTAAATGATACTTTCATTATTGATGTCTCAGATTTGATGCCCTCCATTACTTCCCACTCCCCTCTGCTTCCTCCAACGAAAAAATGGAGAAAATTAGATAATATTCAAGAAATGGGGGTGCCCTATTTCATGCATTAAGGTTCAGCTTTTTGGTCATTTAGAAACACAGTCCTACATTTTCCAGAAACTTTCCTCATGATAAGCATTAGTGCCTTAGCTAGTTCAAAGTGTTGCTTGGTCTTGGTCCATTTTCTCTTATAATAGATGATCTTCCTTCAATGAGTTAAAGTGTTGCAGTTAATTATGCCATAAAATTTCCTCGCTTGTGAAAGTAAAATGGGGGAAATGAAAAGAGAGAAAAGAAAGAAAAAGAAGAGAATTAATAGAACTTTGAGAGTTGGAGTTCAAATGCCCTTGAGCCAACCTAAGATTATGGGCAGCTGTTTGTTAGAAACATACATACATTTCACATAGTAATAGCTCTTTGTGCTTTGAATTATCATAAATGGCTGCAAGTAAATTGCAATATTTTTTTTCTTAAAGTTGGATTTTCTTCACTTTTCTTCCTCCAACCAAAAGATGGAGAAAAGAAAATATACATGAGACTATGTTTCATTAAGTTTTAGCTTTGGTCATTTAGAGACTTGGTCCGACATGTTCCAAGAATATTTTCTATGATAGATAAACTAAATTGTAAGACATTTTCAGAGAACAAGTTAAGCGATGAAATACATAGTAAAATGAATTGATGTTTTGGTAAACATGTCATCCAATCAATTTATAAAATAGATGATTCTAACTTTTTTTTTTTTTTAACATGCTATAATGGCTACCCGTGGAGGATGGTAGTGCTGCAGTAGGCTAAGGCCGGCCAGCTACCGGCGACTCTTCTATTCTTTATACCCAACATTTCACTTGTTAAGAGAAAGAAGACATGAGGCTTATATAATTTAATGAACTAATTGGTGTCAAGAGACAAGAAAATGCAACTTCATTTCAATATCCTACCAATATATTTCATGAAAACAGATTCATTGATGTTCAATCGTGTGGTTGCTCATGTCCATATAAGCAAAGAGCTAAACAATGGCGAATTTCAGCTTTCTTTCTAAGTCATACTTCATGTTGTTTCTCTTAAGCCTCGGCCTCGACTTTTCCTTATCATGTCTTGATGATCAACGACAGGCTCTCCTGGAATTCAAGGATATGCTCGTTCGAGACTTGATAAGAGACAACTCAACAGATTTGTTTCTTATTAGCTTACAGACATGGAACTCCAGTTCAGAATGTTGTCAGTGGAATCGGGTACAATGCAATTCTAGCTCATCTTCGCAAGAAGTGACTAGTTTGTATCTGTCTTCTCTTCTTCTTTTGTCCGGAAAGGCTCCAAGTGTTTTGGCACCGATTTTCCGAATAAAAACCCTGACATTCCTTGACATTTCCGACAACTCAATCCGAGGTGAAATTCCAGGGACAGGGTTGAGCAATTTGACCAAACTAATGCATCTTGACTTGAGTTTCAATAGATTCAATGGTTCTATTCCTTTGCAGTTGTTCCATCTAAGGAATCTAGAATTCATTGACATTTCTTACAATTCAATCCAAGGTGAAATTCCGGGCACAGGGTTCGGTAATTTGAGTGAACTAGTGCATGTTGACATTGAGGGGAATTTGTTCAATGGTGCTATTCCTCTGGAGTTGTTTCTGTTGGATATTTTTTGAATGTTGATGTTTATTGAAGGCATTTGTTCATAAGTGGACAATTATAAAGAGACATATTTGTCTATAAAAGGTATCTTTATGACATGATTATTCATAAAGTTATGTCTATTTGGAAAGAAATGTGTTGATCATAAAGTTATGTCTATATGAAAAGACATGTATGTTGATCAAGTATAGAAGGAGCCTTTCACATAAACATTTCAAGAGACAGAACCGATAATTCTACTGAATGTTCTCAAGTGGCTTTGTTGTATCCCAAATACGACTTGTCTAAAATAGTTAGGCAATATTGTATTTGAGAAAGCTTGGCGCCTCAAAGTCTTATTTCAATATTTTCTTAATTAGAAATTTTCTCACAATTCAAATACAATATTCCTTCAACTAGTGAAACGGCTTTGAGGGCATGATGCGAAGTCACTCTTCTAAGGGAATGATTATTGATGAACACAAGGAAGGAAACAATGGGCAATGGGCAATGGGAATGGAATAACGTCTTTACCTATAAAGATAAGTTTGTAAATTTGCTTTTATCTCCATTTCTGATACGTTCATTTTGTTGAAAATTCTTCGTGTTTTTTCACAATTTGACTTTTGCTTCTTCAATGGATTACATTAGTTTTGATTCTAATTATTTTTAGAATGGTCCTATGGAACTTTAAGGTTCTCATAGAAGCTTATGATCAGCCCTGTAATTGGGTGCAATGCAAGGGTCATAACTCTTGATAGGGGCTGTGGTAAATATAATTGATGACCAGTACGTGTCATAATTTATAGTCTAAGTAATCCATGATTAAGGGTGTTCCTCCATATTTAAAAAGGAACAATCATCCACGTTAATTTATTATTAATTATATGATTATTTTGATGTTTAATTCTCCTTTGCAAATATTTGCTTGTAAGAAATAAACATTAAATATGAGATAACTTCAAATTGATTAAAGAAGTTATATGATTTCTATTTGTCAAAATGACTTTGAGAATTAATTCATGCAAATCATGAGCATAAGCTTTATAGCAATTTGTGATTATATATGGAATTTATAATTATTCCTAGAGGCATGAATTATGATGGTGATGGAAACTGTCCATATACAAGTGATTTATTTGTTTCACGAGTTCGTGATTGGGCACAAGCTTAGCATTGTGTTATATGCGAATTATGATTATTTTATCATAAAGTGAATTATTGGCGTACAACCTCATATGAATTGAGATGTTATATTTTATTTTGAGACTATGATCTTTATATGATTAAGGTATAAAATGGGTCTCAAATGGTAGCAATGAATATAGTTTTTCATTTATGGCTACTTGGATTTAATTTTATTGTGATCTTTATTATTGAAATAAAGAGACATCCTTTGATGATTGGATGTGTGATTTCACCTAGTGGGGGTGTCTTGATTTCTTAAAGAAACAAAGAGATTTATGTTGGTTTCTTAGAGAAACAAAAGAGTTATATCACTATGATGTAATAAGAGTTTGTATAATCTTACTTTATGTAAATTATACAAAGTGAGTGTAGTACAATTTATTGATGAAAGTCATTAGAAATTCCTACTTTAACTAAAAGGACTAAATGACTTTGTATATTTCTTGGAAATTATCCATTTGTACTATAAGAAAATTTTGATGGATATGATTAAGGAAATAGATTGATTTGAAAGTAAACAATGAGTATAGTGTTGTGGCCACAACCAATGCCAACTATTTCCTCAAATCATGAATGATTAAAGCATATTAGTAATATGCATAAATGGAAAGTGTGAGGATTGATAAAATCCTTATGATTGTGTTAGAGATAAAGTCTCTAATGGAACGGTTACTATCTCCTACATAAATTCAGCAAAGAATTTATCGGATCCGTTAACTAAGACATTGCCTCAAGATAAGGTGTGGGAGACTACAAGTAGTATGGGATTAAAATATAACCCTTAGACACCAATGATGGGAACCCAACCTCGCTTGACCAAACCGGTTATAGACTGAGCTTCAATGTGGTAATAACAAGTTATTGGAATGTCTGTTCAAAGTACTAACTATGTCCCATACTGAATAAAGGTTGTTAGTACTAATGTGATAAGAGAGGATGAGTTATTAAACTCTTAATGGAGCTATAAGAGGTTGTTAGGAATAAATCAACAACAAGTGACTCCACCTATATGAATATGAAGTGGTGCCGCTTCAACAAGAGTATGAAAGGGTTTTATTCTTGTACATATTCATAGAAAATGGATCGCTAGCACAGGGCCAGTCATAGTGCTAGGAGCAAACGAGAAATTTGGTTAGAAGAACTTAAGTATAGTGTGTGTGGTATTTCCGATGTTAGACGAAAGGAGTCATGGTTCAATCTTCGGACACCATGTACTTCGTTAGCGTCCTGAAATACTTACACTAATTGGAGGTCCAATTCGTAGAATCCTTCTTGTATGCACTATGCTTATAAGTGAATTATGGTTATTCAAGTCAACAAACTAGTGGAGGAATTAGTTTGTAAATACTTGATTGGTAAAGTTCAAAAAGCCAACATTCCAAAATAGTGGGGGATTGTTGGATATTTTTTGAATGTTGATGTTTATTGAAGGCATTTGTTCATAAGTGGACAATTATAAAGAGACATATTTGTCTATAAAAGGTATCTTTATGACATGATTATTCATAAAGTTATGTCTATTTGGAAAGACATGTGTTGATCATAGAGTTATGTCTATATGAAAAGACATGTATGTTGATCAAGTATATAAGGAGCCTTTCACATAAACATTTCAAGAGACAGAACCAATAATTCTACTTCTCTCTGAATGTTCTCAAGTGGCTTTGTTGTATCCCAAATACGACTTGTCTAAAATAGTTAGGCAATATTGTATTTGAGAAAGCTTGGCGCCTCAAAATCTTGTTTCAATATTTTCTTAATTAGAAATTTTCTCACATGAAATTCCTCAAAGCTTTGGAAATTTTTTTGGGATGATTGACACACCTGATTTCTCATCAACACTTCCATATACCTTCCCATTTTTTGTTCCAAATCATGACTTCGTAGTTCTTTTAATGAAGTACCATGAGCTGATAGTAAACTGGAAGAACTCAAAGCGAGGCCTATCAATCCGAAATCTCGGTATCTACACTTTCTTGGACTTGTCAAAGACCAATTATCAGGGGAAATCCTTCCTTCCTTGGGCAGTCTTAAGAGTTTGAAGCTACTCAACTTTTCATACAATGCACTTTCAGGCAACATTCCATTAAGCTTTGGTGACCTGCAGAGTCTAGAGGCCTTGGATTTGTCACACAACAATCTTGGTGGTGAAATTCCTGACACATTTGCCAAGTTCCAGCAACTAAATACTTTGAACTTGAGCAACAACAAACTTGTTGGTAAAAAATCCCTCAAGGTCCTCAAATGGATAGGCTCATTGATTCAAGCATTTATGCCAATATTAGTGGACTTTGTGGAGTGCAAATTGAGGTTCCTTGTGAAAAAAATTTGCTGCCACCTGATAATCACAAGGAGAAAATGGAAAATTGGTTTTCATGGGAAGCGACAGGAATTGGATACCCTGTTGGATTCTTGTCTTCAACTGCAATGATGTATGTCATTGGTTACTTCAATATGACACCATTGAATCGATGCCGGCGTCGTGCTAATAGAAGGTGATTAACTCTCCTTGTATCAGGAAGTGGAAGATTCTGTTCAGTTCAGTTCAGTTCTGGAATTCCTAATGTTCCTCCATGTGAATCCAGAAAGTTTGTTTGCGAGTTCATTTTTACATGTCTTTCTAATGTATCCCCTTACTAAGTACAATGAAATTTAATTGATAATTGTCATTTTGTAGAACAAAATATGTACCACGTAGGTTGTTTTTCATGAAACAATAATAATAATGATTAATCTGTTTGTTTCCAATTGTCACCATACAAGGGCATTGATCTAGTGTTTTTAGTCATCTTTTTCCTTGGTATTTCCTTGAGCAATGTCTCATTTCAGGCAAGTTGTGTGTCCATAAATATATAAGAATAATAGATTACTAGTTTAGAACCCGATCGTTGCCGGGATAAAAAAACAATTCGAAAAATCATTGTTGGGAAATTTTTACAATTTTCACAAAGTTTAGGATGTAAATTATATTTGATAATTATCTGAGGTTATGAAAAACGAACATTATTAAGAAATGATTAGTAGTAATTTATTGGTTTGTTGAATTATGTTTTTGCTGTTACTATCTTGTTTTGCAACAGATGTCTGAGCTTGTTTGACAGCATTGTATTTTTTACGGTGTTCTTTAATAAAATTCTTTTTCAATTGCCCTTAGAAAAAATAATTAATTGATTTTGTATCAAAGTGCTTGATAACTAATCACTTCTCCCATCATCCACATCAGAGCCAAATCTATCTCCTTGTATCCCATCCAAAGAATGATCTCCCTTTTCTTGTATTCTTGGTGTAGTCATGAGAGAATCAACCTCCATGGGCTCATGTAGAGAACTTATTCAGATTTTTTTTTTCCTTTTTAGGCTTTCTCCAAGCCTTTCCAAACCTTTTTTTGTTCTAAGCCTTTTCAAGACAACCCTTCAAGCGATTTCTCATCTCTTTCTCTTATGGCGCTGGGTTTTGGTGTCTCGAATCTTTTCCTTTTTATTTTTTCTTCGAACTATTGTGAGGGAAGAGGAAAGGAAGGGGTGA
The DNA here is from genome assembly GCA_001974805.1 of Corchorus capsularis. NCBI lineage: Eukaryota > Viridiplantae > Streptophyta > Magnoliopsida > Malvales > Malvaceae > Corchorus > Corchorus capsularis. Next base: position 100,776 of record AWWV01013260.1, on the reverse strand, counting down.
GAAAAACGTTAGATAACGGTGTGATACGAAGATTATTTCCATCTTTTAATCTGAACCATTAAACTTATTTTTAATAGATGTCACTCATCTAGGTATGTATTGGATATCATTAGATGTAAAGGGTATTGGACGGGAGCCGAACCCTAATTAATGATTCTATCACACGTGAATTAAATAAATCACAATTGCTTTAGTTTTTTCACTTTATTCATGTAAAATAATTATTGAAAATTAATTTATAATTTTTTTTGGCTTGAAAAAATTAATTTATAATTGACTACTGATTATACTTAATCATCATTGAATCAATGTTACTTATATTTATTGAAATTGTAAGTCTTGAACTATGATCAAATGAATCAATCATTTTTCACTTTTCGAATTGACGTATCACATTTTTTTTGTAATTTTTTTTAGAATATTGCATGTCATATACGAAGTAGAGTAGTAGACACTCAAAATGGAACTATTAGGAATAATTGTTTGATATATTATAAATCAATTAATCAATCATCATATGTAGTAAATTAAAATTGATCACAACATAACAATCAATTTGAAAAATCAATTAATTTTACTCTAAAAAAATCAATTAATTTGGATTAGCACATAATAATAAATTAGTAAATTTTAATACTGATTTAATTTTGACAAACTTTACGTAGCACAATAATTGTTGATTAATCAATCAATCAATCAATTATCAACTTTGATTGGCAATAAGTTAACTTATGGGGTTTGCTATTTACCGCCCCCCTTTTGCTAAATACCGCCCCCCCCCCCCTTTTTTATAATTTTTGACACATTTACCCTTTGCTCCATTTTGTAATATTTCAAATCCTCTGAAATCCCAAGCTAATTACTAACGTGAAACAAGCCGAGAACTCCGAAAATGGACCATAACGTGGGTTGATGTAAAAAATCTTTTTAAAAAATTTAAAAAAATTAAAAAAAAGAAACGACCATTTTTTAATTTTTTTAATTTTTTTAAAATTTTTTAATATTAATTAGTTTATGATTAGCTTTAATTAGTTAATTAAAATTACTTAGTTTATTAGTTTATGTTTAATTAGTATCTAATTAGTTTATTATTAATTAGTATTTAATTAGTTTATGATTAAAATGAAGAAAAATGAATTTGAAGATTTGTTAGAAATGAAGTTTGAAGAAGTTTGAAGAAGTTGTTAGAAATGAAGTTTAGGGTTTGAAGGTTGAGAGTTTGAAAAATTTGTTAGAAAGTTCAAAATATGAACAAAGGGCAAAAGTGTAAAAAGGGGGGCGGTATTTAGTAAAAGGGGGGCGGTGTTTAGCAATCCAGTTAACTTATTGATCACTAAATCAATCAATAAAGCTATTAATCAATATAAATTGAGTTATAAACACAATAATTTTTAAGTATCAATTAGAAAAGTAGTAATTACTTAGAATTAGGATGTCACATAATTAGTGATTATTTTTGCTCACGTAATTAGTGATTGATTAATTATTTATAGCAAAAATAAATAATTACTTGTTTAATGTTGAAGTAATTTAACGCTACAAATGAGTTACAATTGATTTAACTTAAATATAGAATAACTCTTGAAAATTAATTTCTAATTGATTACTTACTTTTTTTTTCCCCGGAATTGAGTACTTATGTAATCATTGATTTTACCCTATATAAGTAATTACAAATTGATTCAATATTCCTATATTTATGGAATGTATTAAAAAATCTAGGAAGTTAATTATATTATGTAGCATACTAATTGTTGGAAAAAATTAGATACTATGTAAATTAGTTATAATTTCTTATCGAAATTAATGGAAAGTGATTAATTATTGATTTACTATTGATTTAGTTAATTAATATGTAAGTTAATTATAATTGCTTTAATTTGACCAAGCTCCAAATAAGTTAATGGAAAAGTTTTTTTTTAAGTAATTGATATGTTGAAAGTTAATTGAAGGAAATCATTACTAATGATTGTTTACCATGCTTAACGATGTAAATTTACTTTTATTAATTTAAATTCTATCTTTTAGGTGGGAAATTAATTTTGACCAAATTTATGTAGCATATTAATTGTTTGAAAGAATTAGTTAGTCACTATATATGTAAATTAATAAAAATTAATTACTGAAATTAAAGTTTTAGAAATCAAATTATACTACCATTTATAGAAAGTGAATAATTATTGATAGAATATTGATCTAGTTAATTAATATGAAAATTAATTATAATTGCTTTAAATTTGACCAATATAAAAAAGTTCTTTTTAAGTAACTTTATGCAGGAAATTAATTAATTGAAATCATCATCAATCATTTTTATTTGTAATTTTTAATGTTTATAGAATATATAGAGTATTTGAATTATTCTAAAATTTTTATATATTATTCAATTAACATATTTGTTATTAATAATAATTTTATTTACATTGTTTTCCAAAAATGTATATATTAGCTTTTTTTAATTGGTATTTTATTAATTTAAATAATTTTTATTAGTGTTAGAGAAATATAATACATTACACAGAGAAAATTACTTTAAATAGATGGCAAATTATACAATACACCGTCAGTGGAGTTTAGCAGACTACACAAGCGGGTCTTGAAGGGTGACATGTGTCCTCTAGGGACTAGATTGAAATATTTAAAACTTAATTAATTGAAAAAATGGACATGTGTCAACTTCACAACCCGCTTGTATCAAATAATTACCCTAAATAGATTAGTTAGGAAAAACGATAAAAGAAAAAAGAATATACATTTTAACTCTTTTTTCCAATGAAATGTAAGACTTTCACACGTAAATAACAATTAATATAGCCAATTAATATATATATATATATATATATATATAATTGTGCAAGCTTTCTTCAATTATTGAAAATTACATGGTACACACTACACAATGGTTTGTACACCCTTCAAGTACTCCATTAATACGGATTGCGGCATGTGAAATAACATACTCGTTCATCAATTTTGTATTTTCTTCAAAGATGTACATTTTTTTAATTGTATATTTTTTTGTATATTTCTTTTTCACGAATTACTTGAAATTTTTAAAAATTACATTGAATGGTAACTCAAAATACATATCAAAATTTAGAATTATTTAATTTGTTAATGTAAATATGTAACAAAATAATATAAAGTAAAAAAGGACAATAATAGTAAAACTTTTTAGGAAAAATAAACATAAAAAAGATATATGATCTTGGAAAAAAGAACTGTCACGCCCCGACCAGGATGTCGAGCACGGACAACTGTCATGTTACCTCGAAATACGTGTCGGCCGATCACGCGCACCAAGACTCCACGAAGCATCAATACCATATTAAAAACAACGAAAACAGAAATTGATTAAAAGTTTTATAAACAAAAGATTTCAAATCAGAGTAAAAGCGGAATCGTCGAAAACCGAAATAATAAAAGTATTCCAATAAACGAAAACCAAGTCAAATCCAAATAATGAATTAGTAAAACAAGAAATAAGGCATGATGGTGACAATGAACAGAGACAATGTCAATGGGACCCATCATGTATTGAGAAGTACCTCTAAGAGTAGTGAATACAGCCTGCGCCACCAACTCGACCGCCAAAGGAAACACAGAGTCCTAACTACCCTGAAAGGACAACAAGAATTTGAGGGGGTGAGTACACGAATGTACCCCGTGAGTGAGCCACCCTCAAAAGAGAACCGGAAGAGGGTAGGGTGCATTCACAACCAAAACAATTCATAAAAACAGTTAATAAAAAAACCAAGCAGTAGTATCAAAATCAAGTATATAAATCCAGTTACTCGGATTAAAACTAGGGTTGCCATCAAAACATATCCGAAGTGACCTTGGCCCAAGTCAGCCTCCGGAACCGTCAGGGGCATTTTTATCAGCATCAGTAAATCATCAGTAAAAATACCATTTTTCTTATTCTTCCAACAACAAGCCCGTTTCCCTGACGTTGGCCTGGGTTCGGCTCTACATGGTGGCCGCAGCACACCCAGTTTAGCTCCCCCATGCACACACCGAACCGGTATATAAATATGGTGTGTCGGGCCTGAAGCGACGAACCATTTGGATCCAAACTCAACTTATGATCCGTCAATCAAGTCTAACTACTAGCTAGTAAACCACCAAATCAGCCACATGTACTCCCTGGACTGCGTCCAGTCCACTAGTCCCCGTATGCTTTTCAAATAGCTCAAAACCATTTTCAAGAATCGTTCATGCATCCAAAATCATTTATAAAAACAATTTAATAAAACAGTAATAAAATAGTTCTTCAACGGGTTCTCCGTTGAGGATAGCCCACTCACAATTCAGGGGACTCGTACACCCCCAAAGTCAATCCATTGTGAGCCTAACGGATGTCTCGATCAGCGCCTCAGCCGTCTGTAACACACAAAATTTCAAAGTCTAAAAATAAGACAAGAAAGATTGGAGTTCAAATAAAAATTTTATTGATTGATGAATGCAGGTACAATCTTTGGAAATTCTAATAATAAGAAATTATCCTCTTATTCTTCTCCTTTACAAAATTATGCTTCAGGATTTGCTTCAAGGGTCGAATGACTTGATCTTGAACTTGATGATAATTTGAGAGTTTGATTTGATTTGATTTGATTCAAGGGTCGAATGACTTGGTCTTGAATTGATAATTTAATTCAAGTGTCTTGACGACTTGATCTTGAACAAACAAAATTAATCTTCTTCAGATTTGTTGATGAAGATCAAAATAATAACTTCTTGAAAGCGAACTTCAGTAAATCTTTGAAAATCTTCCTTGGATCTTCTTTGAATGAAAAATAATCATCCACATACGTGGATCTTCTTTCAATAATTTCCCAATAACTGGATCTTCAGTAATTCTCCAATAATTGAATCTTCTTTGAAAGAAGAATTTTCCACATACGTGAATCTTCTTTCAATCTTCTTAAACTTTGGTGAAGATCAAAATAAGAACATCTGAAATATTTCAGAGCTTTTCTGCTTCAGAGCTTTTCTGCTTCAGAGCTTTTCTGCTTTCTGAATTGTGTGTGTTGAAAATGACTTGGGAGCTTGGTATTTATAGTTGGGGATGGAGAGTTTCAAGATAACTTAATTTCTCCTTATTATTTATCTCTAAATAATTAATTTTAATTAGAGATAAATAAGATGACACAACAGTGAATTCTGATTGGTTAATGCTTGAAACCTTGAGATTTGATTGGCCAGATGATGCAATTTATTTACCAATTATCTCAATTTAATTAGAGATAAAAGGTGATGACTCACAACTTAATTTTGATTGGTCAAATCATTAAACATTGAAATTTAATTGGTTAGACCATGTGTCATATTTATCTACCATTTTCCTAAGAAAATATCCAATAAATTTAAGGATAAATTCTCAAAAGAAATTTATAGGAAATTTCTGATTGGCCGAAATTTCTTACTCTACACCGTCATAATCCATACATAAACTCTTGGTTCTCTTCTCTTTCTCCTCTCCAAGCTAAATTTCCAATCTTAACCAAGGCACCTGCTTTTCCAAACCTCCGAAACAACAAACCCAATTATAATTTTAACCTTAAAGTCAACTTGAACACTAAATTAAACCAAAAGAAATCTCTTTCTCACCTTTATAACTCCAAGATTTCTCTTGCTTTAAATGCAAATATTCATGCCCATTGGGTCGGTAGCAAGGACTTGAATAGAGGAATAAGATGGCATGATCGCATGTTGGATTTATCACCAATTTGTGTTGAAGCTATTTGGAGGAAAAATGTTCGGGTAACAAGGGAGAAAATGGAGGTAAGCTTCGCATAGAAGAAGAGGTGAGAAATTTATACCTTCAAATTTTATTAAATGGCATAATTACTCATTAAACCTTGTAACTTTTTCTTATTAATTATTATCATTTTTGGTTCAATTTACTCCCAAAGCTTTCCCTTTCAATTCACTTGCACCCTCTCTAATTACTCCAAATTTTAATTTATATTTCAAAATTAAATTTTATGGTATTACAAGAACAAATAAAAGTTGTTTAAAAAATCAAAAGTCACATAAATTCTAGTTAAAAAATAATAGAAGAATATATAAAGCTAAAAGTAACAATTACATAAAACCTTTTAGAAATAAAAACTTACATAGAATTTTTGTTGGTACATAGATGATGAAAATAAAGTAAAAAATAACAATTACATAAAAGCTCTTTAGAAAAAATAAACTTTTGTTTTTGTTTTTCCTTTTTTTAGAAGGATATTGAAGATTTTCCTTTACAAAAGAATAAAAAGAAAAAGTTGTTTAAAAAATTAAAACAAAATGAATAAATAGATAATTCTTTGAAAGAAATGAATAATAAACATATAAATATAATTAAATGAAATGAAATGAATCTCTTATTACAACAAATTGAAAATTTTATACAGAAAGTAAAAAATAATTAGAGGATTCCCTTCAACGAAAAAAGAAAAACAAAACAAATAAAAGGAAATCTTTTATGAATATAAACTAAACTTTTTTAACAAAAAAAAAAAAGAATATATACTAGTAAACTTTAAAACTCACAGCAAAATCGTTTAGGTAAAAATAGGTCTCCAATGAGATGAGATGAGGTGAGAGAACCATTATTTATAGTGGTAACCTCACCATTAATTCTGATAGAACATGGTTAAATTAGTAATATTTTAGATATAATTTTTGATCGAAAAGATTAATCAAGGAGGAAATTGTGGATCTAGCATATTGTAATTAGTAAATTTAAATAATCAATCAATTAGATAAATTTAATCAATCAATTAGGTAAATTTAATTGATCAATCAATTAGATAAATTTAATCAATCAATTAGATAAATTTAATTGATCAATCAATTAGATAAATTTAATTAATCAATCAATTAGATACAAATTGGACACATGCCAATGAGAGACACATGCCACTTGTGAGAAGGAGAGGACTTCAATATTAAATAACCTTCCTTTTTTCCAACGTCTAAGTTTTAATATATATATATATATATATATATATATATGATATACTAAAAAGTAGTTGGTTCAAGTGGTTTGACACTTGTTCCCCTTAAACAAGATTTCAGGTTCGAGTCTTGAAGTGATTTTTTTTTTTGGTATCAATCAAAAGGATTTTATTAAGAAAAGGTTAGTACAAGATAACATAAGCAAGGAAAGCTAATAGAAACAGAACATAAAACAAATTCACAAAGCAGAATTAATGCCCTCAAAGGATATCAAGCCCGAAAGAAATTTGTTTTGTGCTCTTCCGATCATGAGGACAACGATGAGTTTACCATGGAGCACATGGAGCAAAAGAAACAGCTTCTTCAATGATGTTGATGAGGTCTTCAATTCAAAAACTGCTTACACTTTTTGCTCCAAGTCTCCAACTCTGTAATTTTAGTGTGATTCCACCTTAACTCTTTTCTTTTCTGGGAGCCTTAAAACGAAAGTTGAACCGATCACAACTTTGAGTTTCTTTTTCCAACCTGAACATTGAATCTTTTAGATTTGGTTTGTTTTCTTTTCATATGTTCACTATGCCTTGGTCTTTTCTTCCTATCTTGAACATCTTTAACTTGATTCACATCGGACACCATATAGTATTTCTGCTCCCACTACCCAAATGTTTCTTGCCAAAGTACTTATATTTTTTAGCACTGTTTTGGGTCTGTTTGGTTTGGAGACTACTCACCATTTGTTCCTTGCTTTGTATACAGTTGTACTATAAAAAATAAATTAAGAAGTGACAGATTTGAAGAGTGCGCTATTGTATAAATCCTTCACCATAATCTAATGAAATGCATTTTTTTTTGTGATACATAATCAACAATTATAGGCCCACTATTCCTCTGTTTACAATGCAAGTTGTCCCATGAAAGCAGAAATAATAAGTAGCATTTTCTTGTTAATATATACTTACCTTTTTCTTTTGGGTGGAAAGGAAAATGCATTCAGACTAAATAACAGAACACTTTCATTAATTATTGTTTGGATGATACTTTCATTATTGATTCTCTCCATCACTTCCATAACTCCTCTCTCCCCTCTCCTTCCTTCAACCAAAAAATGGAGAAAATTAGTTGATAATATTCAAGAAATGGGGATGCCCTTTAAGCCTGGCACCATATTTTCTCCAAAGATTACTCAACTTAAAAAGAATGGCAATACTTGAAATAGTAAGTTTGACTTGATCAAGAATTTCATGCATTAGGAGATTATCTATGCGGGAATCACGGATGAACAATGTTACATAAAATCAATATTCAATAGAATAAATATAGGGGGTTGCTAAATACCGCCTCATTTTTTACACTTTTGTCCTTTACCCTTTGTACTTTTTACACTTTTACACTGAGTCTCCCCACTAGGACGGCTCAGCCACGGCGGAGCCTCCCCATTAGGGAGGCTCAACCACGGCGGAGCCTCCCCACTGGGGCGGCTTCACCATGGGCAGGCACGGGTCATCAGTCCTAAATTTCGTCAAAAATTACATTTTTCTGAAATCGTCATCAAAATACGGCATGTTATCGTTCATTTTTCTTAAATCGTCATCAAAATACAACATGTTAACGCTATTCTATGTTCGTGATAGTTTCAAGATTAGAAAATGAAGCAAAGGACAAAAGCGTAAAAAATGGGGCGGTGAATAGCAAAAATGGAGCGGTATTTAGCAATCCAGATAAATGTATACTATATTAAGAAGTACGTTCACCTGTAAAACTTTTGAATCACCTATTATACCCTTATTTGTCAGATATATTTCAAAATTATCATTCTACAATTAATATTATTATTTATTTATGTAATCTTTTATTCAATACTATATTAAAAAATGAAAAATTCTAAAAGTCCAGAAAAATTGACCAGAATTTTGTCCCGAATGATGTGTCATGTGGGGTTATCTCATGTTTTGTTACAAAACCTCACTTAAATAGTGGTGGGACCAATTTGCTGGACCAATCGTGTAACAACACGTCATGGAGGACAAAATTTCGAGACAATTTTTCTGGTCATGTAGCAATGCTCATTAAAAAATACGTTCACCTATCAAACTTTTAAATCGCCTATTATACCCTTATTTGTAAGATATATTTCAAAATTGTCATTCTACAATTAATATTATTATTTATTTATTTATTTATGTAATCTTTTATTCAACACAAACTCTTAACCAATTTTAACCTCAACCAACCTCATCAACTTATTTCTTTATATTAATATATTAATATTAATTTTAATGGATTAATACATATATTCTTATGTTTTAGCTAATATCCCTATAAGCCATATTTTCTCAATTGAATTAAATTTATAAATACTATATATATTAAGTTAAAAGACCTTAATAAAAACGATGAAGATTAATATATTACATATAGAAAGAAAACAGAGGCTTAATTTGTGGGTTGATTGCCGGTAATTTTAGCTTTCAATAATGAAAAGATGACACAAGATAAGTATTATGGTTGGGTTGGATTTGGGTTCGGTTATGTAGGTTAAGTCAATTTTGGGTTATACGAGTTTGGTTTATTTTAGGTTTCATGTTGAATTGGGTTCGAATCGCTCAAATGTCGGGTCATTTGGATTCAGGTCAATTCTAAAGTTCGGGTCTTTTTTTCGGTTTCAGGTCATATGATTCAGATACTTTTCGGATTTGAGCCTCAGCTTTTCAGGTTTGGGTCATCTCGGATTCGAATCATTTAAATATAATTAATTTAAATTCGGGTAATTTCGAATCAATCTCTTGGATTGATCGGGTTCGGGTAATTTTGGGTGAGGATCGTTTCAGGTTCGGGTCATTGAGGATTTGGGTCCCGTCATTTCGGTTTCGGATTGGACGGATTTTTTGGTCAAATAGAGTTGGTTTCAAGCGGGTGGGTCGGATACCCGTACTCCAGTCAAATAAGGATATAATAGATGATTCAAAAGTTAATAAATATATAATAAATATAATAAATCCAAAATTAAAAATATACAACCTGCATCAAGCTAGTTCAAAGAACTGATAGTGGCTTATGATTACTCTGATGAATTCCAACTTTGGCATTGTTATTTGTGTCTGGAATTCTTGTTAACTTGCCCCTTTGTGCCTGGAAGTTAATCTGACCCGAATTGTGACCCAACCCGAAATTTGTGGAGCTACGAATTTTGTGGATTTTTTGGCCTGATCCCTCCGCTTCCATCACAACGAATTTTGTGGATTTTTCGACCCGATCCCTCCGCTTCCATCACAGACCTCATGCGGGGAAGACGCAAAAACATGCGAAATACCGTATGTTTATATAATGGGTCTATATCTTGTATTCTTGAAGTGTTGTATCATTTTCTCCCAAATTAATAAGAGTTTTTTCAACCCGATCCCTCCGCTTCCATCACAGACCTCATGCGGGGAAGACGCAAAAACAGGCGAAATACCGTATGTTTATATAAGGGGTCTATATCTTGTATTGTTGAAGTGTTGTATCGTTTTCTCCCAAATTAATAAGAGTTCTTGTTTATTGTTCTAGGCTTGTTTAAACCCAACAAAACTTGTTGGGAGAGGAACCCGAATCCTGACTACTTCAGCAAGCCCACCGAGCATCCCATGTACATGTCGAACACCAATCCAAACCCAAAAGTCTAGACTGATGGTTTCTTGATTCCTTCATATATATATATATATATGTCCCTCAAACAACCCATCTCTTTATGATGTGGATGTTTCCCTCACATGTGAATCCCTCACAGTCATGATGTCTGAAATTACTATAATTTACTAGGCCAACAAAGTCAAGCAACCCCACGATACAAGAAAATGCAACTTCGATTCAATTTCCAACCAACGTTTTTTGTAAACACAGATTCACCCTTTGACTATGATGCATCGATGGCGCATGTAAATATAAGCTGGCTTGAGAGAGAGAGAAAAAAAAAGTGAAAAACAATGGCGAACTTAAGCCAACTTTCTAAGTCATACTTCATAATATTCTTTCTCCTAAGCCTCAGCTTTATTGCTTCCCTTTCATGTCTTCATGAACAACAAGAAGCTCTCTTGGAGTTCAAGGATCTGCTACTTGGAGACATGACAAGAGACAACTCAACAGATTTGTTTCTTGGTGGGTTAGAAACATGGAATTCCAGTTCAGAATGTTGTCAATGGAGTCTGGTACAATGCAATTCAAGCTCATCTTCTCAAGAAGTGACTGGTTTGAGTCTGTCCGGTCTTTTTCCTTCACTTCAAATTCAAAAGGATTCAACTGTTTTGGCACCAGTTTTCCGGATTAAGACCCTGGCGTTGCTTGACATTTCCTACAATTCAATCCAAGGTGGAATTCCAGGGACAGGGTTCAGCAATTTGACTGAATTGGTGCATCTTGACATGAGGGAAAATAGCTTCAATTGTTCGATTCCGCCACAGTTGTTTCATTTAAGGAATCTAGAATTCCTTGATTTGAGTTTTAATATGATTGATGGAAGCTTGCCTAGTGGTGTTGGCAATCTCAAGAATTTGAGACAGTTGAGCTTGGATACCAATTTCATTCGCGGTGAAATTCCTGAGGAAATTGGAAATCTTACTGAATTGAGGATTTTGAAACTTCCCAACAACCAAATTTCTGGCAGGATTCCATTATCAATCTTGGAGCTAAGGAAGCTTGAAGTTTTGGACCTACACAACAACACAATTTCCATGGAGATTCCTGCTGATGTTGGAAACATGGTGAATATAACAACCTTGGACTTGAGCAAGAACAATTTGAGTGGTGAAATTCCATCATCAATTCAGAAGCTAGGAAAACTGGAGACACTTCAGCTGGAGAATAATATGCTTTCTGGTGAGATTCCAACATGGTTATTCGATCTCAAGCAGATGAAGATGTTGAACCTTGGAGGAAACAGACTGATATGGAATAGCAATATCAAAATCAATCCAAAATGTAAGTTATCTTCTTTATCATTGAGATCTTGCAATATCAAAGGGCAGATTCCTGTCTGGCTCTCCAATCAAACTGATCCTATTTTCTTGGATTTGAGTGAGAATCAGATTGAAGGAAATTTTCCTGATTGGTTAGCTAGAAAAAGTCTTGGAACTATCATTTTATCAGATAACAAGCTTCAAGGTTCTCTCCCACCTCAATTGCTTCAATCTCAAGCATTGCTTGTCCTCTCCTTGTCAAGAAACAACTTTTCTGGGGAGCTTCCAGAAATTAGTGCTATTTCACTAATGATAATTATGCTGTCTGAAAACAACTTTTCTGGGCCAGTACCTAAATCTATCTCCAAAATCAATAACCTACTAATACTGGACTTGTCGAAAAATAGCTTCTCTGGAAGTGAATTTCCAGCATTTAGAGCCGATAGCATCCTTGTTTTTGTTGATATTTCTTCTAATAAGTTCTCTGGTAAGGTTCCTGCAGCTTTTGGATTATACCCATCCATGCTTTCCTTAAGTCAAAATGACTTCTCTGGTCCATTGCCTGAAAGTTTTCGCAATTTGAATATGCTTACACATCTTGATCTTCATGACAACAATATCAGTGGTGAATTTCCAGCATTCTTATCTCAGTTGTCTAGTCTTCAAGTGCTTAATCTTCGGAATAATTCCATCGAGGGGTCAATACCAGATGATCTGTCAAGCCTGAGCAGTCTCCGAATCCTAGACCTCTCCAACAATAAACTCAGGGGTAAAATTCCTCAAAGCTTTGGAAATCTTACTGGTTTGATTGACACACCTCATCTCTCATTACCAGAAAAATATGCCCCCGTAGTTGATTTATTTTGGGGGTACCATGAACTGATAGTAAACTGGAAGAACTCAAAGAGAGGCCTATCTAACCGAAATCTAGATATCTATACTTTCTTGGACTTGTCAGAGAACCAGTTATCAGGGGAAATCCCTCCTTCCTTAGGCAGTCTTAAGAGTTTGAAGCTACTCAACTTTTCATACAATGCACTTTCTGGCAACATTCCATTAAGCTTTGGTGACCTGCAGAGTCTAGAGGCCTTGGATTTGTCACACAACAATCTTGGTGGTGAAATTCCTGACACATTTGCCAAGTTCCAGCAACTAAATACTTTGAACTTGTGCAACAACAAACTTGTTGCTAAAATCCCTCAAGGTCCTCAAATGGATAGGCTCATTGGTTCAAGCATTTATGCCAATAATAGTGGACTCTGTGGGGTGAAAATTGAGGTTCCTTGTGAAGAAGATTTGCTACCACCTGATCATCAGGAGAAACAGGAAAAATGGTTTTCATGGGAAGCGGCAGGAATTGGATACCCTGTTGGATTCTTGTCTTCAACTGCAATGATGTATGTCATTGGTTACTTCAACATGACACCATTCTTACGACGCCGGCGTCGTACTAATAGAAGGTGATTAACTCTCCTAGTATCAGGAAATGGAAGGTTCGGTTCAGTTCAGTTCTTGAATTATTTATGTCCCTCCATGTGAATCCAGAAAGTTTGTTTGCATGTTATTTTTACATGTGTTTCTAATGTATCCCCTTACTAAGTATAATGAAATTTAATTGATAATTGTCATTTTGTAGAACAAAATATGTACCACGTAGGTTGTTTTTCATGAAACAATAATAATAATGATTAATCTGTTCGTTTCCAACTGTCACCTTACAAGGGCATTGATCTAGTGTTTTTAGTCATCTTCTTTCCTTGGTATTTCATTATGTAATGTCTCATTTTCAGACCAGTTTCTTCTTTTTAAAAAGAAAATAAAAATAAAATTCTATACATAATCGAGGTGGAAATTTTGAACTTTACAAATAAGATTAGTGAGTTAAGGGTGTGTCCATTAATATACAAAAAAATATTAGTAAATTTTATCTAATAGTATAGCTTAAAATGATACTGTTAGATATATAATTTGTTTAGAGTGATTCTTGTAAAAAAATGTTTAGAGTGATTATATATAAATTAAAAAAGTGGCATATTTGAAGAGCTATTGTATAAAATTTTTCATCATATATTCTTATAAAATGCAATTCTTCTGGTATACATAATCATTAAGTAATCAACTATTTTTCATCACATTGCACCACTATGCCCCAGTTTACAATGCACGTTGTCCCATGAAAGCAGAATTAATTATAAGTTGCATTTTCTTGTTAAACATACTTAATTTTCAGTTCCACCTTTTTTTTCTTCTGGATGGAAAGGAAAATGCATTTAAAGTTCAAATTAAATAACAGAACACTTTCATTTCATTGTTTGGAATGATACTTTCATTGTGGATGTCTCATATTTGACGCCCTCCATTACTTCCTAACAAAAGATGGAGAAAAGAGAATGTTCAAGAAATGGGAATGTTACAGTTCCTTTAATTACCGAAAAAAAAAAAATGGTGGATGCCCTTTTAGCCTGGCAACATTTTCACCAAAGATTACTCCACTTAAAAAGAATGGCAATAATTGAAATAGTAAGTTTGACTTGATCAAGAATATCCTTGATGTTTCATTGACTTCAAGTTCAGCTTTTGGTCATTAATTAGAAACATAGCCCGACATTTTCCAGGAATTTTCCTAATGATAAACTAAATTTTAGTCAGACATATTCAGAAACCAAGTTAAGAAATGGATTATTTAAATAAATTGATGTTTTGTAAATATGTCATCAAATCAATTAAGAAAAACAAATAATTCCGACTCATCTATTCTTTATATTCGAAAGTTGACTTGGTGAGAAACAAGACAAGAGACATACAGCCAAGGAAATCAACTATTCATCTTATTATTCAAAGCACCGATAGTGATTTAAGATTAGTCTGATGAATTCCAACTTTCGCATGATGTCTGAAATGACTATAAATTACTAGAAAATGCAACTTCGATTCAATTTCCAGCCAATACTTTCGTAAACAATGATTCACCTTTTGTCTATGATGCGCATCAATGGTGTAGTTGCTCATGTAAATATAAGCTGGCTTGAGAGAAAAAAGAAGTGAAGAGCAAATAACTAAAACAATGGCGAAGTTTAGCCTACTTTCAAAGCCATATTTCATATTCTTTCTTCTAAGCCTCAGCTTTATTGCTTCCTTTTCATGTCTTCATGAACAACAAGAAGCTCTCTTGGAGTTCAAGGATCTGCTAGTTGGAGACATGACAAGAGACAACTCAACAGATTTGTTTCTTGGCGGGTTAGAGACTTGGAATTCCAGTTCAGATTGTTGTCTTTGGAGTATGGTACAATGCAATTCAAGCTCATCTTCTCAAGAAGTGACTGGTTTGAGTCTATCTAGTCTTTTTCCTTTACTTCAAATTCAGAAGGATTCAAATGTTTTGGCACCAATTTTCCGGATTAAGACGTTGATGTTGCTTGACATTTCCTCCAATTCAATCCAAGGTGGAATTCCAGGGACAGGGTTCAGCAATTTGACTGAATTGGTGCATCTTGACATGAGAGAAAATAGCTTCAATGGTTCAATTCCGCCGCAGTTGTTTCATTCAAGGAATCTAGAATTCCTTGATTTGAGTGTTAATATGATTGATGGAAGCTTGCCTAGTGGTGTTGGCAATCTCAAGAATTTGAGACAGTTGATCTTGGATACCAATTTCATTCGCCGTGAAATTCCTGAGGGAATTGGAAATCTTACTGAATTGAGGATTTTGACACTTCCCAACAACCAAATTTCTGGCAGGATTCCATTGTCAATGTTGGAGCTAAGGAAGCTTGAAGTTTTGGACCTACACAACAACACAATTTCCATGGAGATTCCTGCTGGTATTGGAAACTTGGTGAATTTAACAACCTTGGACTTGAGCAAGAACAATTTGAGTGGTCAAATTCCGTCATCAATTCAGAATCTGGGAAAATTGGAGACACTTCACCTGGAGAATAATTTGCTTTCTGGGGAGATTCCAACATGGTTATTCGATCTCAAGCAGATGAAGATGTTGAAACTGGGAGGAAACAGACTGGTTTGGAATAACAGTGTCAGAATCAATCCAAAATGTAAGTTATCTTCTTTATCATTGAGATCTTGCAGTATCAAAGGGCAGATTCCTGTCTGGCTCTCCAATCAAACTGATCTTATTTTCTTGGACTTGAGTGAGAATCAAATTGAAGGAAATTTTCCTGATTGGTTAGCTAGAAAAAAACTTGGAACCATCATTTTGTCAGATAACAACCTTACAGGTTCTCTTCCACCCCAATTGTTTCAATCTCGAATTTTATCAATCCTTGTCTTGTCAAGAAACAACTTTTCTGGGAAATTACCAGAAACTAATACCACTTCAATAATGGTAATGATGCTCTCTGAAAACAATTTTTCTGGACCAGTGCCTAAATCCATCTCCAAAATCTATAGGCTGTTACTTCTCGACTTGTCGAAAAATAGCTTCTCTGGAAGTGAATTCCCAGCATTTGGAGAACAAAGCTTACTTGCTTCTATTGATATTTCTTCTAACAAGTTGTCAGGTAAAGTTCCTGCAGCTTTTGGAATGAACATAAATATGCTTTCCTCAAGTCAAAATGACTTCTCTGGTCCATTGCCTGAAAGTTTTAGCAATTTTAGTTTGCTTGAATACCTTGATCTTCATGACAACAATATTACTGGTGAATTCCCAACATTCTTCTCTCAATTGTCATCTCTTCAAGTTCTTAATCTTCGGAACAATTCGATAAAAGGGTCAATACCAGAAGATCTGTCAAGTCTTAGCAGTCTCAGAATCCTAGACCTCTCCAATAATAACCTCGAGGGTGAAATTCCTCAAAGCTTTGGAAATTTTACTGGGATGATTGACACACCTCATGATCTCTCATCAACACTTTCTGGACTCTTCTCTTTTCCTGTTGAAATCCATGATTTGATTCTGAACTGGAAGAACTCAAAGCGAGGCTTATCGAGTCGAAATCTCGGTATCTACACTTTCTTGGACTTGTCAAAGAACCAATTATCAGGGGAAATCCCTCCTTCCTTAGGCAGTCTTAAGAGTTTGAAGCTACTCAACGTTTCATACAATGCACTTTCAGGCAACATTCCATTAAGCTTTGGTGACCTGCAGAGTCTAGAGGCCTTGGATTTGTCACACAACAATCTTGATGGTGAAATTCCTAACACATTTGCCAAGTTTCAGCAACTAAATACTTTGAACTTGAGCAACAACAAACTTGTTGGTAAAATCCCTCAAGGTCCTCAAATGGATAGGCTCATTGATTCAAGCATTTATGCCAATAATAGTGGGCTCTGTGGGGTGCAAATTGAGGTTCCTTGTGAAAAAAATTTGCAGCCACTTGATGATCATCACAAGAAGAAAAGGGAAAAATGGTTTTCATGGGAAGCGACAGGAATTGGATACCCTGTTGGATTTTTGTATTCAATTGCAATGATGTATGTCATTGGTTATTTCAACATGACACCATTGAATCGACGCCGGCGTCGGAGTAACAGAAGGTGATTAACTCTCCTAGTATCAGGAAATGGAAGGTTTGCTGATCGGTTCAGTTCTTGAATTCCTTATGTCCCTCCATGTGAATCCAGAAAGTTTATTTGCATGTTTAATTGATAATTGTCATTTTGTAGAACAAAATATGTACCAGGTAGGTTGCTTGCTTTTCATGAAACATATATATATAATAATAATGATTAATCTGTTTGTTTCCATTTGTCACCTTATAAGGGCATTGATCTGATGTTTTTAGTCATTTCTTTCTTTGGTATTTCCTTATGAAGCGTCTAATTTTCATAACAATAATTATATTAATAATAACGTTTTTTTCTGCCAAAAGAAAGTCTCATTTTCAGACAAGTTCAGAATTTTTTTTTTGAATTTTCTATACATAATCAAGGTGAAAATTTTGAATTTTACAAATAAGATTAGTGAGTTAAGGTGTGTCCATACTTATTACTTAGTCATTGAAAATCTTATTTAATAGTATAGCTTAAAATGATACTAATAGATAAATAAATTTGTTTAGAGTGAGTATATATAAATTTAAAAAAGTGGCATATTTGAAGAGCTATTGTATAAAATTCTTCATCATATTCTTATGAAATGCATTTTTTTTATATGCCCCAGTTTACAATGCACGTTGTCCCATGAAAGCAGAATTATAAATTGCATTTTCTTGTTAAATATACTTAATTTTCATTTCCACCTTTTTTTTCTTTTGGATGGAAAGGAAAATGCATTCAAAGTTCAAACTAAATAACAGAACACTTTCATTAATCATTGTTTCATTGTGGATGTCTCATATTTGACGCCCTCCATTACTTCCAAACAAAAGATG
The DNA here is from genome assembly GCA_001974805.1 of Corchorus capsularis. NCBI lineage: Eukaryota > Viridiplantae > Streptophyta > Magnoliopsida > Malvales > Malvaceae > Corchorus > Corchorus capsularis. The sequence continues at coordinate 82,568 of AWWV01013260.1, read as the reverse complement.
GAGAAAAGAGAATGTTCAAGAAATGGAGATGGTTACAGTTCCTTTAATTACCCAAAAAAAAAAAAAAAAAAATGGTGGATGCCCTTTTAGCCAGGCAACATTTTCTCCAAAAGATTACTCAACTTAAAAAGAATGGCAATAATTGAAATAGTAAGTTTGACTTGATCAAGAATATCTGTGGGGGATCACGGATGAACAATGTTTCATTGACTTCAAGTTCAGCTTTTGGTCATTAATTAGAAACATAGTCCGACATTTTCCAGGAATTTTCCTAATGATAAACTAAATTTTAGTCAGACATATTCAGAAACCAAGTTAAGAAATGGATTATTTAAATAAATTGATGTTTTGTAAGTATGTCATCAAATCAATTAATAAAAGAAATAATTCTGACTCATCTATTCTTTATATTCGAAATTTGACTTGTTGAGAAACAAGACAGAGACATACAGCCAAGGAAAATCAACTATTCATCTTGTATTATTCAAAGCACTGATAGTGGCTTATGATTACTCTGATGAATTTCAACTTTAGCAACAAAGTCAAGCAGCCCCACGATACAAGAAAATGAAACTTGGTTTCAATTTCCAGCCAATAGTATTTTCGTAACCAATGATTCGCCTTTTGACTATGAATGCAAATATAAACTGGCTTGAGAGAGAAAAAGTGATCAGAAGCAAAGAGCTTAAAACAATGGCGAAGTTTAGCCTACTTTCAAAGTCATATTTCATATTCTTACTCATAAGCCTCAGCTTTATTGCTTCCTTTTCATGTCCTCATGAACAACAAGAAGCTCTCCTGGTGTTCAAGGATCTGCTACTTGGAGACATGACAAGAGACAACTCAACAGATTTGTTTCTTGGTGGGTTAGAGACATGGAATTCCAGTTCAGAATGTTGTCTTTGGAGTATGGTACAATGCAATTCAAGCTCATCTTCACAAGAAGTGACTGGTTTGAGTCTATCTAGTCTTTTTCCTTTACTTCAAATTCAAAAGGATTCAACTGTTTTGGCACCAATTTTCCGAATTAAGACCCTGACGTTTCTTGACATTTCCTACAATTCAATCCAAGGTGGAATTCCAGGGACAGGGTTAAGCAATTTCACTGAACTAGTGCATCTTGACATGAGAGAAAATAGCTTCAATGGTTCAATTCCGCCGCAGTTGTTTCATTTAAGGAATCTTGAATTCCTTGATTTGAGTGTTAATATGATTGATGGAAGCTTGCCGAGTGGTGTTGGCAATCTCAAGAATTTGAGACAGTTGAGCTTGGATAACAATTTCATTCGCGGCGAAATTCCTGAGGGAATTGGAAATCTTACTGAATTGAGGATTTTGACATTTCCCAACAACCAAATTTCTGGCAGGATTCCATTGTCAATGTTGGAGCTAAGGAAGCTTGAAGTTTTGGACCTACACAACAACACAATTTCCATGGAGATTCCTGCTGGTATTGGAAACTTGGTGAATATAACAACCTTGGACTTGAGCAAGAATAATTTGAGTGGTGAAATTCCATCATCAATTCAGAAGTTGGGAAAATTGGAGACACTTCAGTTGGAGAACAATATGCTTTCTGGACAAATTCCAACATGGTTGTTTAATCTCAAGCAGATGAAGATGTTGAAACTTGGAGGAAACAGACTGGTTTGGAATAACAGTGTCAGAATCAATCCAAAATGTAAGTTATCTTCTTTATCATTGAGATCTTGCAGTGTTAAAGGGCAGATTCCTGTTTGGCTTTCAAATCAAACTGATCTTATTTTCTTGGATTTGAGTGAGAATCAGATTGAAGGAAACTTTCCTGTTTGGTTAGCTAGAAAAAGTCTTGGAACCATCATTTTGTCTGATAACAACCTTACAGGTTCTCTTCCACCCCAATTGTTTCAATCTCGAAATTTATCAGTCCTTGTCTTGTCAAGAAACAACTTTTCTGGGAAATTGCCAGAAATTAATACCACTTCAATAATGGTAATGATGCTCTCTGAAAACAATTTTTCTGGACCAATACCTAAATCCATCTCCAAAATCTATAGGCTATTACTGCTCGACTTGTCGAAAAATAGCTTCTCTGGAAGTGAATTCCCAGCATTTGGAGAACAAAGCTTACTTGCTTCTATTGATATTTCTTCTAACAAGTTGTCAGGTAAAGTTCCTGCAGCTTTTGGAATGAACATAAATATGCTTTCCTTAAGTCAAAATGACTTCTCTGGTCCATTGCCTGAAAGTTTTAGCAATTTTAGTTTGCTTGAATACCTTGATCTTCATGACAACAATATTACTGGTGAATTCCCAACATTCTTCTCTCAATTGTCATCTCTTCAAGTTCTTAATCTTCGGAACAATTCGATAAAAGGGTCAATACCAGAAGATCTGTCAAGTCTTAGCAGTCTCAGAATCCTAGACCTCTCCAATAATAACCTCAAGGGTGAAATTCCTCAAAGCTTTGGAAATCTTACTGGGATGATTGACACACCTGATCTCTCATCAACACTTTCTGGACTCTTCACTTTTCCTGTTGAAATCCATGATTTGATTCTGAACTGGAAGAACTCAAAGCGAGGCTTATCGAGTCGAAATTTGGATATCTATACATTCTTGGACTTGTCAAAGAACAAGTTATCAGGACAAATTCCTCCTTCATTAGGCAATCTTAAAAGTCTGAAGCTACTGAATTTTTCATACAATGCACTTTCTGGCAACATTCCATTGAGCATTGGTGAATTGCAGAATCTAGAGACCTTAGATTTGTCACATAATAATCTTGGTGGTGAAATTCCTGACACATTTGCTAATCTCCAGCAATTGAACACTTTGGACTTGAGCAACAATAAACTTGTTGGTAAAATCCCAGAAAGTCCTCAAATGGATAGGCTGATTGATCCAAAAATTTATGCCAATAATAGTGGACTATGTGGGGTGCAAATTCAGGTTCCTTGTGGAGATGACTTGAAGCCACCTGATTATCAGGAGGAGAAACAGGAAAAATGGTTTTCATGGGTAGCGACAGGAATTGGATACCCTGTTGGATTCTTGTCTTCAACTGCAGTGATGTATGTCATTGGTTACTTCAACATGACACCATTGAATCGACGCCGGCGTCGGACTAACAGAAGGTGATCAATTCTCCTATTGGATTGCTTTCATTAAGTTCCTTCATCTAGTCTATAGGCTATTTTTGGGCCATCTTCAAGTTGCACTAGAAATGAAAAAAGTACACCATGTTAGTTAAAAATATTGAACTATATATTTCATTACATATATCTTAGATTGTCTGAAATGTAAGCATTTCTCATCAGAATGTCTTGTTTCTTCAGTTTCATGTTTTTCTTATGTAGAATGAACTATAGCATATTTTATAATTTTCATCAACTAGGTTGCTTGTCATAATGAACAACAATATACTCATGATTAATCTGTTTGTTTCCTATTGTCACCTTACAAGGCCATTGATCTAATGTTTCCAATTGTCCTTATTTAAGGTCTCTTATTCAGACTAGTTTAGAGGGTTTTTTTTTTTTTTGGGGGGAAGACTTGCCTAAAATCAACTCCCAACTTATTTTATTTCACGTTAATCAAGAAATTAGCAAATATATTTGAGTGAGAAAACAAGATGTTTTAAATCAATCAAGGGTACATCTGGCCAAAAACAAAAAATCAAGGGTATCATAAAACCTATTAAACCGAAAGGGTAACTCCTTTGAATTGGGAGCGTGAAAGGTAAAACTTTGACCATAACCATTAACCAACCTTTCATTTATAAGATCAAAACTTATATTTTCACTTAAAATTAGAGCTGGCAAAATGAACCCGAAACCCGTCCGAACCCGAACCCGAAATTACTCGAATTGACCAGAAAAGTCAACGTCCTGAACCCGCCTGTACCCGAACCCGAAATTACCCGAACCTGAAAATACCCAAACCCGAGACAACCCGAATCCGAACCCGCCCCGAACCCGAGATCAAAATAATATTAAAAAATCAAGAATTATTTATAAAATAACAATTTTTCATTATTGTTTAGAAAATCACATTTCTTCCTTTTAATATTAAATAAAGCTATTACATATAAATAAATAAGTTCAAGTTCTTTATAGGTTCAATTAAGGGTCCATTAGCTTTTAATTTGTTTAATCTAAGGCTTGCATTTTGATGATTTGTTTAATTTAATACTTAATTTGTTTTAATTTGCTACAATTTAGTATTAATCAGCATTAAATAGTTTAAATTAGTGTTGAACTATATGTATTTTATATTTAATTCAGTTAATTTAAATGTTGCACACAATACACAACTTAATAATTGTCGGTGGCGTTGTCTTTCCAAAGAAGAGTTTTCGCTTTTAGCAAGTAGGATCATTTTCTTCTTGAGACCTTTTACTTTTTTTCATCATGTGGGAGTCTCTGAATGTCTCTAACGATGAGACAGTTCTTTCGTTAGTATTTTTTAACAATTACTCAATCTTTATATATGCTTCCTCCTTCCTCCGTTCCAAAATAACTGTCGTTTTTTGGATGAATGTGGTCCTAGAAATATATTGATTATCATGTTATATTATATACTCTATCTTATTATATTATAATTATCAATAAACTTATAGTAAAGTAAAAGATAAACAATTATTTTTCTTTTAAAAAAAAGCTTGCATGTTGAATCAGGATGAACCAGAAATTCGATCGATTCTGAATATCGAAAGTGAACCCGAACCCGACCCTCTCGAACCCGACCCGAGCCCGAACCCGAAAATACCCGAACCCGAAATACCCGAACCCGAACCTGCCCAATTGCCAGTTCTACTTAAAACCTATTAAACCGAGAGTAATTCCTCTTGGAATGGGAGTGTAAAAAGGTAAAAAAATATTCCACTAATTACGCTTTTATCTATACTAATTATAATGGCAAAACCTGAGTTTGTCTCACGAGTTGACTCGGAGACAAACTCAGTTTTTTAAAATTTCAAAATAAAATAAAAACTACCCATTTTAGATAAAAACGGAGACAAATTCAGTTTTTTAAAAGTTCAAAATAAAATAAAAACTACCCATTATAGGATAAATATAATATTTAAATTTGTTTATGTCATTTTAAAGAAACTACCTATTGAAAAAAAAAACTGTTATAAACCAATCACATAGTGAGTGCCCTGTGTCTTGTTTATATAAGATCAAAACTTGTAACGACTATTTTCCTACCTTCTTGTGAATTAAATTTGATGGCCCAAACGTGAGATTGCAATATTTGGACTGGTAATAAAAGGGTTCAGCATTTTTGAGAAGAAAAACCCAAAGACTGGGCTTCTTAGTGCTCCAATCCAAGAACATAAATGGGCCATTATCGTCTCCGAGTTAAACAAAAACGAAAGGAATTTTATTAGTAATTTAACTCTCATTCTCAAGTTCAAGTACAAAGAAGCTTTAAAAATTAAAACCCTATTTTCTGTGTTTCACGTAAGTATAAACACTAGGAAGGAAGGAAAACCCCCTTCAAAGCCTCTCAGCTCAGAGTAAGCAAACAGAGAAAGAGAACCTTGCGACCACCGAGAGGCCGCGGGGGTTTCAGGGGTGGAAGAGACGGTGGACGCGGAAGGGGATTTGGCCGATCAGGAGGCGGTGGACGTAGTTTTGGCGGACGTGGTGGCGGTGGAAATCATGATCATGAAGATGAAGGGCCTCCTAAAGAAGTAGTAGGTTAGTTTTTCGTTTTAATACATTTATTTAGCCTTACTTTTTTTTGGATGTAATTAAGAAAGTGAAGGAAAATTACATAGAAGTTATATATATATATATATATATATATATATATATATATATTGGTAGGGTTGTCTTGTCTCTAATTTTCTTTTAATGTTTGATTTGATTTATAGGATTAGGTGGTATATTTTAGTTAAGAAAGATATTAATTTTGACTCGTTTTTTTTGTTATGTATGCAGAGGTGTCTACATTTCTTCATGCATGTAAGGGTGATGCAGTGACAAAGCTCAGTACCAATGAGAAAATACCTAAATTTAATGCCCCAATCTATCTGCAGAATAAAACCCAGATTGGGAAAGTTGCTGAAATCTTCGGTCCCATCAATGAATCTGTGAGTTTCTTAATTTTGCTAATTTATAAAGCATTAATGCTCATCAATGTTTTATAAGAGTTTGTGTGTTTTATCAATGTATTAATTACCTTTTTGCTTGTTTGTAGTATTTTTCAATAGAATTGTTAGAAGGTATTGTCGCGACTTCCTACACCCCTGGTGATAAGTTCTTTATTGATCCACGCAAACTTTTGCCTCTTGCAATGTTTCTTCCACAACCAAAGTATGTTTGCTATCCTTTTGTTACATGTCCCAAATTAACATGCCTATAATTTGATTTAATTTATAGAACTTATTGTGACACAAGTCCGAGAGGTTGTTTTTGGTTGACAACTTGACATGCTCTAATATCTTATCTGCATTTCTTTTTTTTCACAAATTTTGGTCTTTGTCCTAGATTATTAATCGGTATAGTTTGCTGAAGTAACATTAGTATTGATGTATGATTGCTAGTTTGATTGTAGTTACTACTTTTATTATACATGATGTCTAGCATATGCATTTGAATTTGTTTGCCATCAAACTCTACTCGGTTGTTGTGTCATGCATGCTGGCTATATAGTTTGAATTTCTTCACTTCAGAAAAATTCTAATATCATAGTGTATATAATTTGCAGGGGACAGGCACAACCAGGTGGAAGAGGTGGTCGTGGAGGTGGCAGAGGTGGCGGTAGGGGACAAGCACAAGCAGGAGGAAGAGGTGGTCGTGGGGGTGGCAGAGGTGGCGGTAGAGGTTTTGGCCATGGAGGTGGTGGTCGTGGAGGTGGTGGATTTCATGGAAGGGGTCCCCCAAGAGGTGGCAGAGTTGGTGGCCGTGGTGGGGGATTTAGTAGAGGCCGAGGGAGATATTAGAGTATTAAAATTTGGGTAAATTATTAATTTAGTCATTTAAATTTAGATGAGTTTTTGTTTTGCTCATCCAACTATGAAAAATAATGATTTGGTCACTCAAGTTTGTAAAATTATATATTTTCAATGGGTAGATCTAGAAATATATTTTAGGGTGGCCACAGCATCTTGTACATATAGAGTACAAAAATTTACTTTTAAACTTAGTATTATCAAGCTTTTTTGGTCTGAGACTATTCCTTCTATTCTTTCATTTTTGTTCTTTAATTGAAATTATTTTATATTGTTTTAGATTTGTATACATTTTGTTGCTGGGTTAACTTTCAAAAAATTTCTAAATGGATTATGGGCACAATAAATAAATTAATAATTTAATCAGTCAAGGGTGGACACTCATAGTCTTAAGAGGGTAGGCACAGTCCAAAATTACAAATAAATTAAATGGGAGTAGTTGAGATTTGAGGTTAAAGTGTATTTGCCCTGAATATTTTGGTGGCGAAAGAACCATTTTCCCCTTAAACTTGTAGCATTTGGATGTTTAGCCCTTGATTTCAATTTTGGATACATTTTTGTCCTCTGAACTCTAAATTTGAACCTCCATTACCCCTGACTAGCAGACGTTAGGTCAAATCCAAATTGTTATTTAGGGGGCAAAACATCCAAAATTAAAGTTCATGAGGCAATACGTCCAAAACTCCGTCTGACGTGTCACGCCACGTCAGCGCCATAATGGTGATGTAAGTCACGTCTGTTACTCAGGGGGCAACAGAGGCTCAAATTGAGAGGGGGCAAAATTTCCAAAATTAAAGTTTAGGGGGCAAAATGTCCAAACGCTACAAGTTCAATGGGGGAAATGGTACTTTAGCCATATTTTGGTGCATATCATCCATAATGTCACGTGCATATCATCTGACATAATGACGTGGATATCATCTGACATTATGGCAGGTCGCCTTTAGTAGTAGACCTTAGAACAGGTCCTCCTTCAGTAGTTTTCAACAGTTTTTGAAGTTGTGGATACCATCTGACATCATGGCAGGCCGCCTTTAGCAATAGACCTCAGAACAAGTCCTCCTTCAGTAGTTTTTTCAACAGTTTTTGAAGTTGGCCTCAGAACATGTCCTCTTCCTTAGTTATCAGCAGTTAACCTCATAACAGGTCCCCTTTCAGCAGTTTTCAACAGTCTTCATAGTTGACCTCAGAGCAGGTTCTCTTTCCAGCTTCGGCAGTTATCAAAGTCGACCAAGGAACGGTGTCACGTGGCATAGCCAAATCATTATGTTATGTGATTTTGTGACCAAAATACCCCGTTGGGTTCTTGTTGAACCAGATTCTTGTTTCAACTGCAATTATATATGTATGTCATTAGTTACTTCAACTTGACACCATCGAATGACGCCGGCGTCGTACTAACAGAAGGTGATTAACTCTCTTAGGCTTAGTTTGCCATTGAGGTTGCGGTTTGAAAAAGCTCGGTTTGGAAGAAATGCTTTTGAAAAGTATTTTTTGAAATTGTGATAGAAAAATGTAACTAATGTTTGATATTGTTGTGAAAAAGTGTGGTAGAAGTAATCAATGACATACATATATATAAGGTTGGGTGTGGGATGGGGAATCAAAGGGTTTGAATGGGTCATTTGCCATCTAATATTTGTAATCTTAACACTTATTAATCAATATATTACCTCGAATTTACTTAAAAAAATAAATCAAAGGTATCATCTAGCCAAAAACAAAACATTAAGGGTATCATAAGACCTATTAAACTAAAAGAGTAATTCCTTTGAATTGGGAGCGTGAAAGGTAAAACTATTCCACCAATTACGCTTTCATTTATAAGATCGAAACTTGTATTTTCACCCTTACCGGATTCTGGCCCGACACTCAATCAGACTATTTTCCAACCATCTTGAGTGCTGGGTTTGTAAATTGTGATGAATATTAAATTCGATGGCCTAAACTTGAGATTGCAATATTTGGACTTACCGGAAAAAGAAAAGGCTTCAGCATTTCTTAGAAGAAAAAACCCAAAGACTGGACTTTTGATTGGTCCAATCCATTCTGGTCAAAAAAAAAGATTGGTCCAATCCAAGAACACAAATGGGCCATTGGCCCATTATCGTCTTGGAATTAAACAAAAACGAGAGGGATTTTATAGTAATTTAGCTCTCAAGTCCAAAGAAGCTTCAAAACCCTATTTTCTGTGTTTCACTAAGTATAAACCCTAGGAAGGAAAACACCCTTCAAAGCCTCTCAGCTCAGAGTAAGCAAACAGAGAAAGAGAACCATGCGACCACCGAGAGGCGGCGGGGGTTTCAGGGGTGGAAGAGACGGTGGACGCGGAAGGGGATTTTCCCGCGGAGGCGGCGGTCGAGGTGGTGGACGTGGTTTTGGCGGACGCGGTGGCGGTGGATTCCGTGATGAAGGGCCTCCTGAAGAAGTAGTAGGTAAGTTTATCGTTTGTCTTTCTTGTTTGGATGTTAAGAAAGTGAAGATAAATATAAAAGAAACCATTTTGATGCAATGAGAAGTAAGTAGATAGTTTTTTATCTGTGAGGTTTTCTCTAATTTTCTTTTAATGCTTTAAGTGTTAATTTTTGCAGTATCTCTGTATTTTTAATTCTTTTTGAATGCTAGAAATTGAAAGTCAATGAAATAAGGAAGCCTTTTTGATGCAAAGAGAAGCTGAAAAATTGTTTTTGCCTGATAATTTGTATTTTTTGGTTAGCTAATTAGCTTAATGAAGTTAAAGAACAATGCCAATGTGAAATGATTTGATTTAGTATATGGTGATGTTTATGTTATGAAAGATGTTAATTTTGATTTTTTGTTTTTTGTTATTTCTATGCAGAGATATCTACATTTCTTCACGCATGTGAGGGTGATGCAGTGACAAAGCTCACCAATGAGAAAATACCTTACTTTAATGCCCCAATCTATCTGCAGAATAAAACCCAGATTGGGAAAGTTGATGAAATCTTCGGTCCCATCAATGAATCTGTGAGTTCTTTTGCTAATTTAAAGCATTGCTTATCAATGTTTAGACTTTATGTGTGTTCTCATCTATTTACTTTTCTGCTTATTACAGTATTTTTCAATCAAAATGTTAGAAGGTATTGTCGCAACTTCCTACGGCCCTGGTGATAAGTTCTATATTGACCCAGGCAAACTTTTGCCTCTTGCAAAGTTCCTTCCACAACCAAAGTATGTTTGCTATCCTTTTGTTACATGTCCCAAACATGCTTTGATTTGATTTCTAGAACTGATGTTTGTGTGACATGTGTCCGAGAGTTGTTTTTGGTTGACATGCTCTAATATCTTATCTGCATTTATTTTTTTTCGCAAATTTTGGTCTTTATCCTAGATTATTGATGTTTGATTGATAGTTTGCTGAAGCAACTTTAGTATTGATGTATGATTGCTAGTTTGCTGAAGTCATGTATTGCAGTTACTACTTTTATACATAATGTCTAGCATATGCATATGAATTTGTTTGTCATCAAACTCTACTCGGTTGTTGTTATGCACGCTGGCTATATAGTTTGAATTTCTCCAGTGATTCAGAAAAATTCTAATATCATGGTGTATATAATTTGCAGGGGACAGGGACAATCAGGTGGAAGAGGTGGCCGTGGAGGCGGAAGAGGTGGTGGTGGTAGAGGTTTTGGCCGTGGAGGTGGTGGTCGTGGAGGTGGTGGATTTCGTGGTGGAAGGGGTCCCCCAAGAGGCGGCAGAGGTGGTGGCCGTGGTGGTGGATTTAGTAGAGGCAGAGGGAGATATTAGAGTAATAACATTTTGTAACATTGCCAATGCCTTTTACTGTAATCCCTTTTGGATATCATGGGCATACAACTTTGAAAATTTGATTCCAAACTTAATTGTGACTCTGTTCTGTTTATTGGAGATATATTTATTTCATAGTTTTGTTTATGCAAATTGCAATATGCTAATGTGGATTTGGTTGCTATCGATTTCAAATATTATCCGTTCGTGATTGTTGTGTGTCTGACAATGGTTTGTTGCTGGTCTGGTCAGTTAATGCCAATTGAGTATAGAATGTTTAACCTATAGATTTGTTATGCATTGAATTCAAAACCATTGACATAGGTCATTGTTTCAGGCATTGACCTGATTAGAATCATATATATATTACATGCTCTGTTTGAAACTTTTTTCTGAGAGAACAGAACAGGTAAATACAGGAAGCAGGGCTGAAAACAGAACTCAACATTAAGTCCACAACTAAAAATGGCAAAAATTCATTTGAAAGATCCTCACATGAATGAGGGATTAAGAACAATAGTGGAGAAGAATCAGGGGCCTCAAAGTAGCCTCCATCTTTATTCAAACTAGCAAGAGCATCTTATGCTTCCCAACCTCTGAGAACAGTAGCCCGCGCAACACGGTTAACTCCAAGTGTGAAGGCTCCCATACGGAGATCACAATTGTGGGTTTTGCACATCTCTTTAACATCCTTGAATCCTTTTGTCATGTATGTCTTTAGCTCATTGTTCACCTTTTCCTCATCCCACATGAAGCCTTGAATGTTCTGCAATGGAAAACATTTGAAGAAGAATTACGAAACAGGAAATCTAGAAAAGACATGAAAATGGAGTAATGGGTTCAAATCTGATACCTGAACCCACTCAAAGTAACTAACAGTAACTCCTCCTGAGTTTGCATATATGTCTGGAAGGATTACTACCCCTTTCTTTGACAAGATCTGCAAATAAAATAAGACAATGAAATGTAAATTCTTTGCCCATTTCTTTTAGTTGATTGTAATTGCTATTTGCAAATAAGACTAGCTCTAAGTTCTAACCTCATCAGCTTCTGGATCAGTAGGATGGTTAGCAGCTTCAATTATGAACTTGGCTTTAATATGATTTGCATTTTCCTTATTGATGACGCCGCCAAGTGCTGCTGGGATGAGTATGTCACAATGTTCAACTAGAATTGAATTTGGATCAATAGAATCCCCTCCATGGAATCCTTTGACACCCTTGTTTTCCTTGACATGGTTGAGTAGGCTTGGAATATCAATGCCTTTGCTGTTCTTTATGGCTCCTGTAATATCACTCACAGCAACAATCTTCCCACCCTTTTCATGGATAAGTTGGGCAGCCCAGGAACCAACATTACCAAAACCCTGAAATGGAATTACATTCATTCTTTCAATTTTCAGACATTGCATTCTTAATTTCACAAATTTAGTGTTATTTGGCATTGAAATGCACCTGTATTACAAACTTTTGTCCAGAAATGGTCTTTCCATGTTCATTAAGAAGGGCTTCAGTGGCAAAGAGCACTCCTCTGCCAGTAGCTGCATCTCTTCCAAGTGAGCCTCCAAGATCCTAACATACAAAGGGCAGTCTTATTAAGTGATCAATCGCCTCGAATAAAGAGAAAAATTCATATAAGTCAATTTGCAGAAGTGTCTATGCTTCTTAAAAGTTAAAATTAGCATAAACAATGTGAAATTGAATGCTCCATCTCTTTGGATATACGTACTATTGGTTTTCCAGTGACAACAGCAGGTGAATAGCCATGGAATTTGGAGTATTCATCAAGTATCCATGCCATTGTCTGTTTAATCAACAGAAAATAAACATTGTCAAAAATTTCAAAGCTCACTTTTCCATACAAGTGCATAAGTACAAGGAAAATTTGATACAGCTGAGATATTTCTGAGGCATTTATTTTGTACCTGGGGACCTGTTCCCATATCAGGGGCTGGAACATCTGTGTGAACTCCAATTAGGTCATGAATCTTCTGAGTAAAAACTCGAGTAAGGCGTTCGAGCTCAGATATGCTTAACTCTCCTGGATTACATCCTATTCCACCTTTAGCTCCACCATATGGAATATTGGCAACTGCAGTCTTCCATGTCATTAGTTGTGCCAATGCATTCACTTCATCAGGATCAACCTATAGATTATTCATTAGGTATAATCAGAACCCAAATTATATTAATTCATTGCTTTCAAGGAATAATCATATATCAGAAGATTTCAAACAGCAGAATTTAAACAACCTCAGGGTGATATCTGATTCCTCCTTTCATTGGGCCTCTTGCATTGTCATGTTGAACCCTAAATCCCACAAAAGATGCCAAAGTTCCATCGTCTTTCGGTATGGTGCATTCAACCTATAGAAATGTTCAAAATCAATTAGACCAGAAAAAGTAGAATATAGAAAAGGGCTATAGTTGATTAACATTTCTAGTTAAACTATATAGCATCAAGTATAGCCCTCTTGACCCTTCATAGATGCAAATTTACTGCATTTTTAGACATTTTGAAATGTCATGAGAGATCAAAAGGGATAATTAATTAAGAGAAAGTTTAGTCACCTTGATTTCTCTGAAAGGAATGAGCAAACTCTTTTCAAGCTTAGAATCCAAGCCAAGAAGCCTGGCTGCCAGCTTGAAGTTTCTGTTTGTTGCCACTAATGCATTCATTGTTGTTTCTTAGCAGTTAGCACTTTCTGAAGAGAAAATAGCAAACAGAATGGAAAAGGACTCAGAATGTTAAGATTTTCTTCTGATGGATCCAAGATGAAGAAAGTTGCATCTATTTAAACCATTTCCCCTTTGAACAAAATGCCCAAACTTGAATGTGAATCATGTGCAATACAAAATGAAGTCAATACCATATAATATTCTATTAGACAACATGCCATTTTTTATTTTCTAATCCAAGAGAACATACATATTTTTTCTGTTTAAAAATGGGTATTGATTATAAGATTAAGAAAACAGATCAGAACTCTATAACTTATCATCTTATATCAGCATTTTGCAGATAATTGTGACATGCAAGGTTTGCCTAACTTCATTATTAAAATGCAGATTAATCTTAGAGTTTGTTAATACATGCTGTTCATATATTACTAAACCTATTTTATAATGGAAATATCATCATCAACTTAATATACATCAATAATACATGCATTAATTCCACAAATTTCTTAATAAAAATCTGAGTTTCGCCGCGTTTGGCTTAATAAATTATAATATCTCTCTCCCTCCCTAAATTCACATTAGGAATTCAACCTTAATTAATGTAATAATATGTTTATTTAGTGGTCCCTTTGAATTGCTGTCAAATGCATTGAGCTCTGAGCAGTTCTTGAGTTACTATACTAAAAAATTTAATGCATCAGCAAGTTTTAAGCTGACAAACTTGAAGCAATTTGATGATTTTTATATTTGTCTTCATGTTAGGTAATAGCCTAAACTTGTTTTAGCCTTCACCAAACCAACTTATCCAAATCAAAATCCAACTACCAAGAAGATAACAATTCCAATTCACTATATATCCTCTTCTGGATTTACTAAACAGACTAGACAATGCAAAAATGTGCAGTCAGATTGCATGCTTGGAAATCTGCCTTTTGGAGGTAACCAAAAAAATCAAGAAAAATATGAAAATGATGAAGAAGAACATAATAAAAGAAATTTTCATGTAGCATTAGACTATAATAAAAGAAGTAAAATTATAAGATTCATGAACCAAAACTTTATAATATATAAAATTTATATTTCAAGTAGTTGTGTATGAATTATTGGGATAGCTGGAAATCTTATCTGTAGTACTGATTTCATCATGAACAAAAATGTGTGGAAAATTGGTAGCTAGGGAAGATAAGATCAAGAAGGAAAGAAGGGGAATTTCCCTTAAAGCTTGACTAGGCTAAATTTGGAATACAAGTCATAAAAGGTTGGCCATGGCCATAGTCTAACTATAGCTAGGATGGATAAATGAAGAAACAAATTATATCCTTAACATGATATTTGGGATTTTGGGTAGTGATTGATGTGTAGACTGTATAATAATATTTCAAGAATATGCTTCTGCATGATTTAGCTCTTCAATTTTTTATTTTCTTTTTTAATTTTAGCTATCTATGTCAAATATATATGAATCTCAATTTAAAAATATTAATATGAAAGAATTGAAAAATGTGATTAATTGGATGAAGACTAGCTAACTCATCCATGTGACTTAAAACTATGAAAAATAATGTAAGTTCTGCTGCAATACTGCCAATTATTAATTTCCCTAGAAAGAAATTATGCATTTTAATGAGGAAAAAAACTTGTAAAATGGGAGCCTTGGGTTTTTTTTATAACTTCATTTCCTATGTCAATGGGAAAGGAAGAAGGAAATGAAAACTCTATAGCATTTTCAGAAACAAATAAACAGAGTCAATAAATCCAGAGTACTACAAGGTTTTTTTGTCCTGTTTAATTAGACAATTTGGTGGGTCTTATTGTAACCTTAATTAGCATCCAAAAACAATATTTTTCCCAAAAAAAAAAAAGAGATATAAAAGTAGAAAGAAAGAACTAATGAAAGACAAAAGTGGGGCATGACTCATAGTCATGAGCATGATAATGGGATATTTTTCTTAGAAACAGCAATTACTGTAATTCCATTGCTATTTATAGTAAGGTATCTCAAAGAGAAAAACAATGAAAATACACCCCAATATAAAAGCCTTTCTTAAAGAGGAAGGCAGCATCATGAATCAAAATGTCCATATTTTAGAACACACAAGATCATAAAAAGAAAGATTAAGAAACAAAAAAAAAAAAAGCATTTCAGAAGCTATATATCAGAGCTCTTACCTGAGTTGTATTATAAAAGATAGAGAAACAGACTTCCAAGTTCCAAACTGAAATTTGATAAAAGTGAAGCCCCCAAGTTTTAACTGTGAATCCAAGAATAAATAACCAGAGAAAACAGAATCAGAATCAAATTCCTATCAAGAATCCACCAAAATAATGCTTATAAATCTTGAGAAAATTCTGAAGACAATTGGATATATATATATGTGCCTATCAATCAACATGATAGTACCAAACAAGAATATGATGCTTTCCTTACACCAGACAAGAATCATTATCCCCAAATCAATCAATAGATTTTGAAAAAAAAAAAAGTGAAAACAAAAAATTTGCATGCTAACAAGCTTACTAAAGGGTGGAATAATCTGAAGTGGGTACACAAAAATGCCAGTAACTAATGATCATCAAATTGCATATCAAATACGTGAATCCAACGCGAACTCCATTTGCAGATTAATCATTTCTGCAACTTTGATTACATGAACAACTTTGATTTGCAATGTTCAGATTTTGGTTAGGCCTCAGTTGGGTACTATTATATAGTAGTGGCATGGCTTGGAAGCAGCAGAAAATGAGAAAAAGCTTTTTTTTTTTCAGGTCATTTTTAAAATCTTTGATCGTCAGCTTAAAAGCGACTGATCTGAGAGTGGAGATCAATCAAGTAAAAAGGAAAAAATAAATATCATTTGAATTGAATCGTTTTCGGATCATGACAAATTAGTGTTCAAGGAGTTTGTCATTGAAGTGAGGAACCATTAGAGTCCATAGGGTTGTGTTAAAAGTTTCAAAGGGTTCGTGAAGCTGACATCAAAAGTTTTTAATTACTATATCTAAATTGAACATTTGAACTTTCATCATTCTTCCAAAATTTGTCTAGAACTTATTAATTATGGAAGAGAAGAATTTAATTCATTGTTTATGTAATTATTTTAGTTAATAATCAAATGAATTAAAACTTTTCATGCAAACTTCCACTCCTAGATATATTTAGTATTGGTATGACCGTGCCAAGTGTATATAATTATTGATGGTTTGGAAAACCGAGAAACAGAGGTGAGCGATATAAGATTCTTTAACATATCTTCCCATTATTATTTTTTGTTACTTATGAATATGATATTGAAATGAGCAACACAATAGGAGGTATAACCCTCTCCTTTCCCATAATCTCACCCATTCATCCTAGAATTTGAATCCGGAACCTCCCATAAGAAGTCCCAAGTTTTAACTGTTGGGATGTCCCCTTGGGGACTATATCTTCCCACTATGGAAGCCTGTTAAAATAGATTAGACGGTCCAATTGGGTCTAAATAGAATGAACAGGCCATTTGAACCGGCAAAAGATGAACAATTTTGCTTTCGAACTTTGATTTCTTGAATGCGTGTACGAATTTATAGAAAATTATTAACAAGGTACTATATTTACATTCTTCTATATTTGTACCAATAAGAATGGGATTATCTGCATGCTTTTGTCCAACTATATGGAAAGAAAAGAGAAAAGATGTCTAGATTTTGACTATAATAGTAGGCCGCCTCCTCACTAATTTCCCATTAAGATACTTTCAGAAATCCATAACCAAGTCGAAAGCTTTCATAAAGAACCTTTTTTGGCCTTAAAATTGCTGAGAAAATGTGGTCCAAACTGATAAGCAAAAGCTACTCATGGAATCAAAGAAGATGATGATTACTCTAATTCATGAGCAAAGAGTGCACGTATGTGGAGTGAGATTAATTAAAAGCTTTCGACCCAACTTTCCTTGCATTAATTATTAATGTTGATTTTATATGTAGTAGTTCATAGACATTTATATATAGTTAAAGGTTTGTAGATAAATACTTAATTAACCATATTTTTTCTGAGTGAATAATTAACCAATATTAATCAACATTCTTTTCCTAAATTGCATATATTAATTATTAAAATTTGGAATATTTGATGATGCCATTTTGTGATGAAACATTGGGAATATTCAAAAAGTACCAAATTTTGCTTCTATTTATGGCTTGATAGATCAGTGCCTAATTGTCAACTATGCACAGGTAAACATCATTCACAAAAATTAAGATAGATAATATTTCATAATATTCCTTGAATATATATACAAATAATACCCATAAATCTTTGGAATTTTGGTTCATCAATCATTGAGAAAAATTAACCAAAAGAGACAACTTTTACACCTAGTAATTAAACTATTAGAGTACCTTCGCCATTATAATGTGTTGCATATCTTGATTTTGACAAGGCTATATATATATTAGCCTATAATGCAGCAATTGGCCTTCTCTACTTTTTCCTTCAATTTAAAGTTGATCATCCATCAACATGCATGTCCCCTAGAATAAAACTTTGGCCTCTCCAAAGCTAATTTTGGTGACTTTTCTACTTTTTGTATTTTCTCATTTGAAAGAGAAAAGAATGCATGTTGAACCAATGAAGATAGAGGATCAAAAGGATAGGATTCCACTACACATTATAAACCAATTCAAAATAGTTGTTTCCTTGAAAGAATTATTAGAAGATATAAACGTATATATAGAATAGAAAGTGCTATCCCACTAAGGCCTACCTATATATCATCATCCCACTAAGTCATAACAATGAATGTTGAGCTACATTTAGGCTTCATGTATACACATGAAATGAGCATTTTCATATGCTAGGATTAGAGGAATTTTACATTCATTGGGTAAAGGAGCATTTTTATGTTAATACCCTAATTTGTTGAAATGATTAACCATGTTAATTATGGGTTACCGACGCATTAATATGCTACGATTAGAGGAATTTTATTTTCTTCTAAGGTTGATTATACTTCTAAATGATTTAGATTTTAGAAGATGGTGTAAAGAGAGTTTGGGTTTTTTTTTTCTGATAAATTACCTTGAGTTTTCTTTTCTTTTCTTTTTTTTGAAAACTTTTTCATGAAGTTGAATTCTAAACATTCACAAGTTATATAAAAGTTGATATGACATTTGAGCTCCCATCATGCAGGGTGATGTTTTATTCCCTAATTGATTCTTCTTCCCACATGGAGCCATATACACACACACACACATAGTCAATACTCCCAAAACCAAGTTGATGTGGAATAAAGTTGGTAATACCCACAAATGAATATAGGGGAAGCCTCTTTCTTTTCCTTTTTCTTTTCCATGTTTGATTAGTTTCCTTTGCCTTTCAATAATGTCAACTAAAATCCAAATGAGGAAATCAAATTTTTAATTGGAAAGCCTTATCAAAGACCACATTGTAGATTTGGGAGGAGCTTTAAGAAGAAGAAAACATTGACAATTGGTGGCCCAATACATGATGTAATAAATGAAACAAACATAGGAGAAGCACTAAAAGAGAATAGAGATTCTTTGTTGGAAATCCAATTCAGAATCTATAAACATTCCTCCTTCCACCACCTCCCAATTCCATATAGATTCCTTCTCATTTCCAACACTTTGGATTCCATGCATTTTTTTTAAGAAAAAATTGTAATTTTCATTTATGACAATGAAATTACAAAGATAATACTCATAATTACAATAAATTGAGAAGAATGCTCCTGTCTTAGATCTGGATGACTGGATCTAGGTCTTGCTCCTTGATCAGATAAGTCGTCTTGATGATTGTACGGAGTCTTGAATCTTCTTCATAAATCTTTCGCATGTCCACTACTCCATCGCTTTTGCTTCTCGGTGAATCCAAGAAAAAACTTTCAACAGCGATAAAAAAGTGGCTGATTCGATGATCATCAGCACCCACCCTTTGATCAGAAAGAAAAACCATTCCGACAAGGCAAACTATTTTCAATATATTGCAAACTAAAAACTGGACAAAAGCCATAACTCAAACTAACTGACTCAAAAAAACTGAACTGAACTGAACTCAAAAAAGTGACTAAACCCAACAGATCAATAGATATGAGGACTTTATTCTAAAATAAAAGTAAAAAGGATCAGACTCCTCCTCCCCTTGACAAAAGAATCAGGAGGAGGAGGAAACAAAATTTTTAAGGGAGGAGGCTGAGAGATTCTATTGCGATAAAAAGAGTCAATAATAGTAAAGGAGTGGGGAGTGGATGCATGTTAATTCTATTATGATTTCAGGCATTTGGCCTGGTGGTAGAGTACTGGACTCTTAGTTCCAGCCTACCTAGACCATGGGGTCTTAGGTTCAACTCTCACGGAATGTGAGTTTATTTGTAATTTGTTTATTTATGTATTTGGTAGGTAGGTAGTTTATTTATGGGCATAGAGATTTATTTGAATTGTAATGAGATTTCATTGGGTTTATTTGTTGGCTCATAAATTAGCGTTTCAGTAATGTGCTAATCATTTCCTCAAAAAAAAAGTAATGTGCTAATCATGCAGCGGTGTACGGGTCTTTTTGTGCGTTTGTAATCCCAAATCAAGAAATGAAAATGATTCTTTCCTAAAAAAAATTTCTATTATGCTTTCTTCATCACTTCATTAAATTTGAGAATTTGATTTTTCCTTAATATATTTAGAATTAAAAAAAAAACAATTAATGGGTCTTGGCAACTAAATGGGCTTTGGGCTTAATGAAATTTGGGTTGGACTCCTATAATTATTCAATAAGAAAATGGGTCGACAGCCCATTGTGGCGGCCTAATCTGTTGGATCTTTGGTCCTCTATGAATAAGCACAATTGGGCCATTAGCCATGGAACAATTAAAGAAAAGGATATTTTGACAAAATTAAATTTTTATTTATCATATCAAATTGTTTTGATATCAAATTATGAAAAAATAGTAATTGTGTAAATAACATGAGACCAAAAAAAAAATTGCTTTCTACGTCTTCCAAGGCTGACATTTTCCTTCACCACCGTCGCAGCTGCCGTGACGTCGTTGCTCTGCCAAACATGTGAGTCAAATATTAGGAAAAAAAGAAAAAAAAAAAAAAAACCAGTATTGTGAAACACTTGAAGCATTGCTCCTCCTACCCCTTAATGCCACTATTTTAATTGATTAACATGTTTCATTTTTTTATTCCACATTTTTGTTTTCATGATTTCATTAATACCACCTACTATGAACTCTCACTTGATTTTCAAGTATTGTGTTGAAATGAATATGTTATTACTAAATTAAGTCTATTGAAATGCTATTAACATAATTTAAGTAAAATCCTTAAAAAGAGCATGCAGAATAGAATTATAAAAATACGGTAATTTAAGAATTTAGTCACACTTATTTTTTTGTAAATAATAATGGTTGCCGAATAATGTAAGGGTCTAAAATTAAAGGCAATATAATTTCTTAATTTATTTGACATGGTATTTAAAATAATGATATTCAATTTGTCCACCTTTTAATTCCACCATTGTTAAAGGTCTAAAACTTTAATATAATTCACCCTATATGTGGAAATTGTTTAGTGTCTACTCATTGGTGACTTTGACTCACTAGCCAATATATTCATTCAACTTCGGAACACATGAATTGGATAAAGGGATTCAAGTTAAGGTTTTAATATAGAGCCCTTAATTTCTTGCAATAAAGGAAAAATAATTCGAAAAGTATATATCAATTAAAATTTGTTACCATTAAAATCTTTTTATTGTATGCTCCATGACAAAGTTCGTGATATGTATATATTTAGTAATTTCAAAATTTTAATTACCAACATTAGTAGTAAAAACAATTTATTTATTGTTACATTATTACCAGGACAATCTTTACCTAACCCAGCTTGTATTTTCTAAAACATTAATTTCACCATCATTTAAAAAAAATAGTATTTTTATCCACAAAACAAAGTCTGATACTTTGAAAATCAAATTATTTGTACAATGTTTGGAAAAAGAACTTTTTAAGAGTATGAAAGTTCAATGAAAAAGAAAGTTCTAAAAGCCAGATATCAATGTAAAAATATTATAAAAAGAAGGAGATTAAAAAGGCCAAGAAACCTTGATGGTGAAAAACACAGACTTTTCAACCAAAAAAAACACATAAAGACTTAAACCCAATCATAAAATTCAAAGAGGGCTATTAAAAAGCAAGTTTTATACAAATACAGAAAGTAGCAAGTAATGGTTTCTACCAAAAATTAGTTGTTATCTTGTTTTAGTTACCATATTATCAGTATTATGTACTTAATTGGTTGTAAAATATAAAGAAAGACCAGAGTTTCAAACTCAAAGCTTTCAGAATAGTTAAGTAAAGGAAAATCTAGTAACAATTTAAAGAAAGGAAATTTTAAGGAGTTCAAAAACAGGCACTTGCTAAGAGATGACTTTCCAAGAAATCCAGAAAAGCTTTCTTCAAAAAAAGCCAATAAATGTAATAGAAAAGAAAAAACCAATAAGAGCTACCAAAACCAGGACTGAAAATTTCAGTAATTTTGAGACAAAACCATTCAAACAATAGTTTTAAGCTTATATTTTAGTTTTATTTCAAGCTGGGTGACTAATACATATCATAAACTTTGTCATCAGTAGGAGCATACAATAAAAAAAAGTTAATGGTAACAAATTTTCAAAGACACTTTTTGAATTATTTTTCCTTCATTCAATAATAAAAAGGGCTCTAAATTGCAACCTTTCACCTAAACCCACTCTATCTTCTCATATGAACCAAGCAAAATGAAATCTATCAACCATAGGCAGAGTCAGAAGTTCACAAACTTATAAACACTATTACAATATACACATATAGAATAAATCTCTTAAAGTTAGACCCTTGACAATAATAGAATTAAAAGGTTAACAAACAAAACATCATTATCTTAATATCATCTCAAATAAAGAAAGAAAATACTTTACCTCTTCACTTTAGACCCCTAAATTATCCAAAAACCATTATATATTCACAAAAAATAAGCAAAGACTAAATTCAAAATTACTATACTTTTATAGTTCTATTCTATATGATCTTTTTGTAGACTTTACTAAAATCTGTCAATAGTTTGCTTTCATAGACTTAAACCAAGTAATAACAATCCATTCTAATACGATACTGAATCAAGTAATTAAGTCATTCCACATTTCTACTACAATAATATTTTTTAAAAAGCTAGTAGATAATATTGACAAAATCAATAAAACAAAAACATGAAACAAAAAATGAGACATGATCAATTAAAATTTTGGCATTAGTGTCTCTAAAAACTCACCTGAAGCCCACCATATGCAACCATATAACAGTATAAAAGTTTTAAGAAAATTAAAATCACGCAAAACCAGTGCAGCTACCACTACTCAGACTTCATTTGCCAAGGAAAAAATTGTTAGGCAGAATAACAAGAGAGCACTGTCTACCCCAACTTGGTTCTGCTCTCATCGCTTTTGTACTTACCCATCATGATATCTACAGAAAACTGCACCAACTCATTTTCTTTTATGGCAAAATTATGCCTATGTGCAAAATCCTACATTTCCAACACTGCACAAATAGAATTAATACCAAAAACACCATGGAGCACTTGATTTCAAGTAAATATATCATATAAAGAAGGGAAAAATGAAAATGAAACAACTTTGCAGCTAAAACAGAAAGTGCATTTGAACAGATCACATTTGACTTTAAAAAAATTTAAAAAGTATCAAATAACTGAACTTTGCACACCTTGGTCTTGTGTACCACAAGCGCAATGGAGCAATATTTCAACTGGAAAACGAATTAAAGAAGAGAACAAAGAAAGAAGAAAAGAACCTTTGAACAAGGAATAATTGCTACTTCAGAAAGACTAAAAGTTCAAGATTGCTATACCTTAATTATGTACCTTTATCTCCCTCTCTTAAATGCTCAATCAGTCAATCTTATAACCCCAGTAACCACTCTCAGTCTCACTTGATAATAATGACATTTACCAAACGTGAGAGAGAGAGACAGAGAGAGATTTTTCTTACCCAGAACTTTCCTTGCTTGGTCTGTTTCCCCTGCTCTTGCAGCCTCATATATTGTTCATGATCTCTCTGCTTTTCTAGTTCCTCCCTACAAACCAAATAGAGAAAACGTGCGATAAGCAATATCGAAATAACAATTAAGGTAAGCATGAGACCATATCTTGCAAGATGTCATGGGTTGAGAGGAACAAGTTATTAATAGAAAAATAAAATTCAATAAAAAGCAAAAACTACCTTCTTGGTTCCACCAGAAACAAGAAGGGTTCCACTATCATTCATTGCTAATGCATAAACTGACTCTTTGTGGCCTTTGGCAGCAATGGGGACATTACCATGAGATTGAGTTGTGTGTGCAGTAATGCTATTACTCGAGCCAATGGTTCGCAAACTTGATATTGGTAAATGAATTTGCAGATCCATTGATACCATTGGAACAATCATCTTCTGTTGCATCACTGGACTTTGAGAGTGGAGTAACAATAGCTTCAATATCCCATACGGATACTTCCCCAACAAGACCCCCAGAGGCAACCACATTGGCCTAAAATGCACTAGGAAAGAATTAGAAAATGACTTCTATAATAATAACATCTTACCTTGAAGCACAACTAATCAACTATGAAACTTAAATAGTGCCAAAGGGAATCTTTCATCTATTCAGTTAATAAATTATTAGAAATTACATTTTTCTCAGCTGCAGCAAGACATGTAACATAGTCAGAGTGTTGACGGAGAGTCCTCGTACAAGTTCCGTTAGACAAGCAATTCCATGTCTGGTGCATCAGCCAAGAGTAAATGAAAGAGAAGGTCAATACTTCAAGAATAAATTAGACAATAATAGAAGAGCCAAGGATAATGCACTAATCAGCTTTACAAACCTTCAAAGTAGTGTCTGACAAGCAGGAAACAAGTGTATGATCACCAGCAATCACAGCATCATTTACCTGCATAAAATTGACATGTCTTTATCCTCAATCACAACTTACACATTCAAAAAGATGTAATATCTATGTGAGATAATTGGATGATGAAACTGAAAAATAAAGTAAAGACCTCTCAACATTCAAATGACGTAAGTGAAGTGCAGACCGGTAATACTTGCTCTAGATCTTTCTTTCAATTAGTTGGTTAGTTGGCTAAGCAACCAAACATATTTGATAATACATCAAACTATGGAATTACAGTAGACCAGAATCAGAACATAATATTTTTACACCCTCCCAACCACAAATTAGCAATAAGGAATATTGCCTAAAGTATGATGCTCATGCTGATAAGCCAAAAGTAAACTGCCATGTGCAAGAAAGAAGGTACCCAATCAACATGCGACTCAAATGTAGCAGAGCAAGTGGCAGCATCTTCACCCAGTGCCCATCTCTTAAGCGTGCCATCGCGGCTTCCTGTGAAGAGATAGTTGTGTCCATCTGATACAGATGACTTGAGCACAGCCAAATAATTTATGCCGACACAATGCTGTGAAATAACATACCAAAGTAGCAAAATATCAGCGCAGAATGCCTATAACAATAAAAGATGACTAGCTTTTTTAGAATATAAAGTATAGTATTAGCAGAACAATACATGTTTGATTGTGAACATGGTCCTAAATTAACAATGGATGCATGGATAGTAAAACAAATTAGCAACAGAGATACATAACACTTTTTTTATGTTAATGTAGCTTTAACATAAATCCTAATGATAAAAAAGGACCCAAAAAATGACACCATATAGCAATGCAGCATTTCCAACTCAATCTGATGAAAAGCACATACATCATATCCAAATCTACAGAATGATAGAAGCAAATGAACATGCATACTGAAAAAGTTATTCTAATGGATCATTCATACATCCCTCCCCCAACTCCCACCCCCCGTGCCCAAGACACACATATAAAATTAACAGACTTCTAGAATGGTTATTTTAGGCACATGATATAGTTTCATTAAACAATAAATCTAAAAATGAAAAAAAAAAAAAACACCAATAATCTAAAAGATAATGGTACAATAGAAAACAGATAACACATAGTATCATAATGGAATCTGAAAATGCAAATTCCTCAAAATGACCGGCTACCCATGGCAAAAATAATCAAAAGAAAACAGAAATTTTTAATTTTGGCCAAAAAAAAAAAGAAACTTTTAATTACCTCATATTCTTAGCGGCCTGAACGACGATCACCGCCTTGTTTGGCTTCCTTCACCGTATCTGTTGACGCGAGTTTTCTTGGTTGTCACCGCCTTGCGGTTGCGGATGGTTAATTTTTGCAACCAAACAATGGCCGTAACTTCGCCGAAGGATTTCACGGTAACAGCCCTTGGAGGACAATTTCCTGATACCGTCAAAATGAAAAGGGAAGTTTCCTGGGAACCAAGATTGGGAGAGAATTTGTAAATTTGTATTTAATTTTCTAGTTAACATTTCTCTTCTCTGGAACAGTCAAACCGTACTTGTTGTACAACGGTCATATTTCCTAATTACAACGAATTAATTAAAACTGTTGTATTGGTTGGTCGTGTAACATTTCACCGTGGCGATCCGCTTCTCTTTCATGTTTATCAGCCCAAATGAAACCGCAAATTTATGGGTCTTATCTTGTGATCTGGGCCTTAAATTTCGAATTTAATTGGACCTTAAATTTTAGGGAAAATTTTGAAAAGGGGTGGTGGTATATTAAAAATATTTATTAATTATTATACTATACGAATTAAGAAAAAAGTTTGTGCCAAACAAAAAAAAGAATTCAGAAAAAAGTAATTACTCAAAAAGTGGCTAAATATTCAAATTGGTTCTTAATGTTTGTGAAAATGCTCAAATAAGGATACCTTTTAATTTGGTTAAATAAGTCTATCACGTTGCAAAGTCGACTTAAATCAATCCTTGGCATAAAGTTGACAGCCTAATAAACCCCAAAATGTTAGGGACTTAAATTGACTCTAGAGACTGATTTGAACAGATTTTGCAACGTTAGGGACTGATTTGAGCCAATTTTGCGATGTTTGGGACTTAATTAACCAAATTAGAAGATTAGGCCTTTATTTGAGTATTTTCACAAACATTAGGGACCGATTTGAGCAATTAGCCTAAAAAAACCATACATTGTGAAAGGGTATATATATACTATATATACTATATATTATTTTTAATGACATAGGAAATTACTAAAAGGCCAAATTGAGGATTGATGCGGTGCCTCCTTTTGGGTTTTTTTTTTTTTTGTCTTTTCACACTTTTCGGGTGACTAAAAAGCTCCTGGATGAATTTCTTCCTTTTTTTCCTGCTACCATTTTTTGTAATTACTGATTTCCCTTCCTCAATTGCTTTTAATTAATGTCCCCCCCCCCCTTCTTTTTCCCTCTCACCAACTCAGTTGCGGCTTCTTTTCAACTCCTCCGTGCTGATCAATCTTCAGGTTTGCCAAAAATCAAACATTTCACTACTCCCTTCTGTTTTCATCTTAACATCTCTTTCCTTTTTTCTTCTCCTTCCCCATCTCTTCACCATGGACCGTTCAATGTTTTTCCCTTCTGAATTAAACCACACTTTCTTCAATGCGTCTATTATTATCCAATTAATATCATATTCTATTACATCTTTGCACTTACTATTACTTACAAATAAAAGCATGTTCTTTGACCTTCTTAGTTTTGCATGTCTAAAAAGTTAACTTATAAAAAGATTTATGGCAATATCAAAGACAATATTAAAACTAATTCATTTAAATTGCATTTTTACTGCAACCTTATATAATTTAATTAATTAATCAAGTGCCACTCTAGAACAAAGGATGCTCGTGGACCTTATATAATTGATTATATTAATATTCTTATTCAATCAGTTAATCAAGCATCACTTTAAAACAAAGAATGCTCGTAGCGCTAGCGCGGGCTAATATGACTTGTCTTAATTATTTACCTTATTAATTAACTAATGTTACTATAAAATATATTAAAATTAAATTAAGAGAAATATAAAATATGTCTCTCCAAATTACATATAACTTTCTATTAATTTGATTTTGATAATTCAAAAATTATTTTAATAGTTTTTAAAGATATTTTAAGAAAATTCATTTCACTTAGTAGGTAAAATTTAGAAAGATTAAAATAGTAAATGCAACATTTTTTGCACAAATTTTACAGAATATTATTTCAGTTTCAATAATTATTTTTTCTCATGGTCAAATTAATGAAATACTTATAGTGCACTGCCCTTTCTTTAAATTTTCCAATGTTCATACACATGACATGATTTAGGTCATTCATATAGTGCGATCTCATTCGTCAAATACATTTCTTATCTATAAAAATGAGCTAACTATATTTCCACTCTCCTCACCTTGTCCAAACAAAAGCATTCGTTCTGCAAGTTCCCTTTGTTTTCATTTCCCTTCCCAAAATAGGTTTTCCAGCCAGCTCATCTCCAAAAGTCGTCTAAGATCCGAAACCTCTTTAGACTCGTTCAAACTAGTTAAAGTGCTTATGACCCCACTAACTCTTTTTTCTAGCTACACCACTGCAAACCAGACAACATCAAATTACATTAAAAGAAGAGTATCGTTCTTGTAATCATATGTTTTCAATAAAGCACAAAAAAATAATCACGAAAGCCGATCGCATTGTTTAGCAATTTAAACGATTGTAGTCAATCACAAAACTAACAAGGTGTGACAGCGGCTGGTGTGGTGGAAGGCTCAGTGGCTGGTGTGGCAGAACCCTTAGCGATTGGCTTGACAGTGGGCTCAGTGGCTGGCAGGGCAACTGTGCGCACAGTCGAAGATTGTAAGGCAACACCGGGCTTGCCTTTCATGCTCTTTGTAGGGGCGTAGTGGCACTTCGTAGCACGAGGTGTGCGTGGGTTGTGCACTGCTACACGATGATGGTCCATGTCTGAGTGTGAACCTTTGATGAATTTTTTCGGGACGCTAGAATTGCACTAATTCCCGACAACACCTGCAAAGGGAGTTGAATCTCAGTATTTACATCAACAAACATCAACATTGAAATTAACCACAAAAAAGGTTGGAAAGGGTTTCTTAGTCTTTATGGAGTAATAAATTAAGAGTTTATTAGAGTAACAACTGGTTGAAAATTAATTCTACTATTATAATAAAATCTACTAAAACCAGTGACAATCTGAAAAAAAAAAAAAACTAACAAGGTTATATATACTTGCATAATTTCGACATTAAGACTCAAAATTTTCTTTTGTAATGATAGTTCTTTGATGATAATGAATCGAAACAAACAGTGAATTGCAAAAAGAAAAAGAACTTCTTACGTCAGCAGTCTCTTACGAAGTAGAGAAGTGGCATTGATCGGTTCTTCGGTTGATTGGTCGGCTTTTCCTTTGAGAAAATCGCCAAAAACGACAGGAACGACCACTTTCCTTTCCTGATTTTCGAGTGAAAGCACAAATTTGAGGTCAATTATTGGCGAAAAACATAAGGAGGAAAAAAATGACCGTTGCAAAATGGAATTGAGAGAGAGAGAGTTATATCTGCTAATTGTGATTGAAAAAAAAAAGAAGACAAAATGAAAATATCAATAATTAAATAGTCTTGGGCCTTTCGGCAACTTCGAATTGGCTTAAGTTCCATTTTGCCCTCTAAAGTTTGTACAGATTGACATTTTGCACCCCAAAGAGTTATTTTGATCTTATTGCACCATAATGTTTTAATTTGGGTACAATTTACACCCTCCGTAACCGAAAATTCGTTATGGTGCCATTACAATGCTGACATGACATGCCACGTCAAACTAAAATTGTCACGTCCACGCTAGCATAAAAAGAAAGGAAAATGAGACCATTTGCCACGTCAACATACCACGCGGCATTTTCATCATATTTGGCATGCCATGTCAGCACTGTAACAATGCTGTAATTGTTTTTCATCACAAGAGAACGTGATACTAAAATAAAACTTTCGAGTGTAATAAGATCAAAATAAGCCTTTGGGGTACAAAATGTCAATCCGTTCAAACTTTAGGAGGAAAATGAGACTTAAGCCACTTTAAATTGGGCCGCAGGAGCCTAAAAATGGAACCCACTAAAAATGGGGGTCTTGAAGTCCAAGATTAATACATTCGATTGGGAGACCAACATACTGAAATTTGGGTTGGGCTCCTAACATTATCCATTTCAACTTTTAAAAAAAATACTATATCAAATTTCATTATTTGTGTGGATAAAAGAAAGAAAAATAGTAATTTCTTGCATTAACATCAAAACAGAAAAATTATCTGTTTTGGGAATGTTTAGATGGTTGAATATTATAAAAATATAAATCGATAATCAATTAATAGTTTAGTTTATATTTTCCTTTTTAAAAAAAATTAATAGTTTATATTTTCTTATAAACACAACTCACAACTGAAAAAGTAAAAAAGTTGACCAATTGATAATGTAGTTGGTGAATGGTGAGCCATCATTGACTTCGTAATAACAAATACCAAATCCAAAAGACCTTTGGGAAGCAAGGAAGAAAACTTCAATCTCCAACAACGCGCTTTTCTATATTGGTATATAGCATATACTTTTTGACAAAATTTATATATTAATCATCCTCATATGCATATCTACTTACTCTGCCTTAAAAAAGAAAATTCCTCCCACATCTCTTCCATTATTTTTCTTTGACATTCTAAACCAAATCCAACCTGTCAATAACAAAATCCAAAAAGAAGTTGTGGGGTTTTGTTAGAATCTTCTTCTTCTT
This sequence comes from Corchorus capsularis, assembly GCA_001974805.1. Classification (NCBI taxonomy): domain Eukaryota; kingdom Viridiplantae; phylum Streptophyta; class Magnoliopsida; order Malvales; family Malvaceae; genus Corchorus; species Corchorus capsularis. Next base: position 52,413 of record AWWV01013260.1, on the reverse strand, counting down.
CATCTCTTTGTTTCAATCATTGAAGAAAAACCAAGGCAAAGATTGTGTTTTCCATTGGGTTTTCTTTTTGAAAGAACAAGAAAATGTGTCCTATGAGGTTCTTGTTGGTGTTTTTCTCAGCAGTTTTAGCAGGCTATGTTGCATGGAGGACGGCACGTTCATCATCTGATATTGACGATGATGTTGTTTCTGAGGGTTCTGAGAAGACAGCAGTTGCCAAACAAGAATTCAGTTTCAAAATGGTATGTATTGAAACTGTTTTTCTGGAAAATTTCCCTTTTCTTGGTTTTTCTGGGTTTAAGGTTTATATATATGTTCTGTTTCTAACTTTGGTTACATTCTTGAATGATTCTTTTCAGATGGTTCAGAATGGATTCTGGGTTTTTGTTGACATGGCTAGTGGGAGGTATTTGTGGAGGAATCTCAAGGAATTGAAGAATGATGAAAAAGTTAAGAGCTGTTGACTATGTCAAACTAGTTTTTCACTTCTTTTTTTTCTTTTGTAATCAATAACTGTATCATACAATTACATAAATGTTCATTCTTTCTTGTTCTTTTCCAGAGATGAAAATTTTCACTTATTCTAGATCTATCTATTGTTATGACTAGCAATTTATCTTAGTATAATCTTTTCCAGAATAACTGAATTTTCTGCAAAATTGTTCTTGGATTTTGCTAAAGTTAGAGCCCTAGGTTGAGATTTTAGTTCAAAAATTGCAAGAGGGCATAAATAACCATTGCTAGTTACCAAATACAGAAAACCTCAAATGAGAAAGAATAGAGAAACAACAAATAACCTAGAATCAACATTCTTGAAATTTTATTTCCAACAAACAGGCCTTTGTTTTACATTTGAAAAGAGCAAACATATGTACAAGAACCACTAGTCAATGAAAGATATATACACAAGTTACAGATGAAGCTACAATAGCATTAAATAATATCATCTTGAAGCTTGATGGACATGTACAGAAGTGTGAGAAGGGCACCTTGAGGGAGTGGAGCATATCTTGCAAGACTGGAACCAATCCACATGGCGAGAACCACCAGAACGACTAAACTGCTGCTTGTTTTACCACAAACCCAACTTGCAAAGGAGAGGCATAAAGTCAGCAAAATGCCGCCTCTCCCACCTAAAACCCATGCAATTACATAACCGATCTTATATCCAGCATCCAACTTCTTGTCAAATAGAGCCATCAGGCTACTGAAGGTGAGAGAAAAAAGAGACCCAAAAGTTTTAAGTAAACACAGGGTTATGAAAGCAGATTTTAGGACTTCAATAAATGAGCCTCTGTCTTGATCGAGGTCTACTTCTTCAGATTCATCATCCGTTTCATCGTAGAAGGAATACTCCTCATTCACCTTATATCTTTGTCGAAATCTCTCTTCTTGCATTTTACGTTTGAGTTCAGCCCACCTATATATCCTCACTCCATCTTCAAACTCAGGGCTGTAGTTCCGTTTTCCTTTATACGACCTCCCAGCATCCTCTTCAAATGTAAGTGCACGATCATACTGAACCCTTGTTACTTCATTAGATAATACCTATAGAAAAGAGAATATACTTGAGAATATCTGTCATTTTTTTCCCCTAAAAGTAAACATATAAAGCCCAAAAGATAAAAGTCAGAGTGACAAATAGCGATAATGAAGATAGAAAATCAGAAGTTTACAAAAGGGGGAGGTACTTCTTCTTGGTTCAAGTTTTACCATGGCCAATGTACACATGGTAAAGGTCCAGACCCTGAAGCCAATTTTCATGATAACAAGTTAAAGTAACTCTTGGTAATACTTAGGGAACTCAAAGGAAAGAAATAAGATTAATAATCCAAAGCTCCCTAAGTATTTCCATGGCCTATATGGTAATAAAGGCCCAGTCTCCAAACCAATTTTCATGATAACAAGTTAAAGCAACTCTTGGTAATGCTTAGGAAACTCAAAGGAAAGTATTAGGATTCATAACCCACAGCTCCCTATCCCTTGACCTTCTCTTTTCAATGTTGTTGCCCCAAAGCTGTACCCAGGGGAAGCAGCTCTGGATACAATCTTACCCTTTAAAAATTTTGCCTAGAGTAGCCATTCATGCTTGAAACACCCAAAGAGTTGTCTTTGTTACCCAAAATTTGTCCCACTGTTAGTAAAAGAACCAAATTATTCAGGGTTCACTATGCTACTCCATTTACATCCATTCCATGAGAGTATCACAAAGTAAAATGTCTTCTTGCATCTATCCCTAGACCACTAAAACTTACCAGTTCAAACAGTACAACATGCTATCCTATACAATAAAAAGTAATGAGGCCTTTGAAAATTATAACATTGAAGAGCAGCAATAAGTACTGAATCAACAAGGAAACAAAGAAATAAGAGTTCTCACTTCATAAGCACGACGGATGCTCTTGAATACCTCACCAGCTTGTGAGTCCTTGCTAACATCAGGATGATACTGACATCAACACATGTAAAATACATGAGAAATTAATACAGTCAGTTTCTAGATCAAGAAATTAATTGCATAGACACTTCAGAACATTAAAAAGTATCAAAACATTAAACAAAAGTTTACAATATGGCTGATTGGTATGGTCATCAACTATCCTCTCCTCACCTAAGCCTCATGACTTCTAATTCTATTCAAAAGATTCATACTAGTAACATAAAAGAATATCTATCATATGCAACCAAAGGTTACTCAGGCATGACATAACACAATTCTGTTTTTGTTTTTTAGAAATTATGGCAACTTCCTGGCCCAAGAAAGTGCTAACATCATGAGAACACTGAAAATTTAAACCTCACTATAAATTTCCTCTGCAAATTATAGTAAGTTCACTATAATCCATATAACTTCAGAGCTAGAAAGCATCCGAATGCAACAAATTCAACCTCGTTCTAACTCCAAAAATAGGAATCATGAACAAAAATAAGATATTTTCCAAGTCTTTAACCTCTAAAAGTAATCAATTTAAAGCTCACAAACTAGGAAGCAGTATCAATTCACATGAATTCTTTTCACAGTAACAAAATTCAATTTTTTTAGATTCCAGGCCTCAGAAATAACAATAGTAGAAGCCTTTTCATTGGTAACGATAAATTTGAGCTAAAAGAATTGAAAATACAAATTGAAAATTTGTTAATAACCTTTCGAGCGAGAAGTCGATAGGCTCGCTTAATATCAGCGGAGGAAGCATCCCTTGGAACGCCGAGCACCGAATAATGGTTCTGCTCCCCGTTGATTCCCGCCGCCGACGTAAACGATGCTGATGGGGGTGGGACCCAACGGTTACGGGATCTCCGATGGTTGTTATAAGAGTAAGGCCAGTTGCCGCCGTTGACCGGAGAAGCGGAAATGGAGGGGTTTCCACCGGAGACGAAGGAGGAAGATAAGACGTTGATGGGAGAGGGTCCCACCAAGAGGTGCGCCTGCATTATTGTTCATGGATTTGAAACAACGAATGAAAATTTTGCGTCTTTTTAAGGTTTTACCATTTTGGAGTTCGGAGTTTGGGAGAGATTTTCTGTTTCAGTCAGGGTGGAATGATAATTTGACCGTCGGTGACGGATGATATTGTGAATTTCGGTTCTTGGATTTTTTTAATTTGGGCCCTATTTGGATCCGATCGATAAAACTCTGGCCCCAAAAAAATCAGTTTTAACCTTATGATTGATTTAGGCTAAGCCCAATCCATTTTACTTTTGTATATTGTGAAATTGATTTTTTTATTCAATGATAAAACTATATATCTTTTTTTAAAAAAATTTAATAAAAATAATATTAAAACTATGATGTAACTTTTAATAATTTAAAATTTCAATAAAAAAGTATCAAATGAAATAACTAAAAAGATTTAGTATATATTTGAATTATTATGAATTAATAAAAGAATAAGAAAGTTTACCCAAAATAAAAGAAATAATCATTAGTAACTTCATATGGAAGACATCATCATGTATCATGTGTCTCTTTTCTTGTATTGTAGGCGATTTTTGAAGTACACTTGAATTAAAAGAGAAAAAAATAACTTTGTAAAAGTGTATACACATGCACCCTTATTATCTATTAAACAATTGAAAAAAAAAAGAGATTTATGAAATACAGAAGAAATACTAAAAGCATGACTAGAAACTAGAAACTAGTGACAAACAATTTGGAATATTTAAATTGAAGTAAGACTAAGAGGTGATTCCAATCTAATTGTTAAACAAATAGAAAGAATATATGGTCAAACTTAAAAATAATTAAATTATTAGTAGTACATTCCAAAGTAGTGGGAAATAGTGAGTCAATGTTTAAAAGAGAACAATCAATTGATTGTGACAATCCTAGTTAGATATATATATATTAAAAAAAAAAAAAACAAGGGTCCAAATCCCATATTGAATGTGAGATATGGTTTTATATAATTCCATCCAAATTGGCAAATTCAAAAGGGGACCCTTTCATTTTGACTAAAACAACCAAAATTATACAAGGAATTTTTCCTCCATTCGCATAATCACTCTTGCAACTTAGAAGGCATAGGCGTCTAGATTCATTATTTCACTTTTTTTTTTGTTTCCCCTTCTCAATTCTCATAATGCATAATATAGTGCATTTAAAAATGATCATATTTTCTACATAGTGCATTAATTTTCTTATTATTTTCTTCATTAAAAAAGTTCCACTACCTAAAGTCCTAAATACATCAATTTACATTTCCACCAAAAAAAAATACATCAATTTAAATTACTTTTTTTTTTGAGATAATCAATTTAAATTACTTGATTATGACAATTTAGTGATTTTTTGGTACAAACAACAACAATCTAGTAATTTATTACAAGCTTATTTCTCTTAATTTATTTTCTTGTAATGTGGAATTAGAAATATAAAAATAGTACCATAAAAATAAAACAATAGGCTAAAAGGAGTAGAAAATTAATTTCCCAATAAAAGTAAAATCTAACTGATTCCCTTTCTTACCTCAAATAAAACTGATTCCCTTTCTTCTCTCCTATGTCTATGCCGATTTCAGCTGCTGCCATCAATCGTCTTCGATTCACATTTCCGAATACATAAAACCCAGTTTCCTCTCTCATTTTTTTTGTCACTTTCGTTTCTCAAATAACAACGAAGAAACAAACTTGCAAAGCTTTAAACTTTCAGAAGGCTTTCTTTGTTTCTCCTTCTCAGGTATCTGCCAATTCCTTTCCTCTGTTATTTTCATGTGATGGGTAGTTTTAAATTCTGATAAAAACCCAAGAAAATGTGATAAAAATGTGTGCCTTTTGGTTTACATGCATGTTTATATGTATCTTATGAAGCCTTGTTCTGGTATTATTACAAATTTTTCATTTTATTTTTCTGGGTTATAGAAATCATAAGTGCAAGGATCATGGCAACTCTTTCTTGTTCAATGTCTTTGAATCAATTAATAGTTTTGAACTTTGTTTACCTGACAAAAAATGGCACCCATGTTCATTGTATAGATGAAAATTGCTTTTATGTGGTTCTTGTCTGCAGAATTTATTAACTGTTTGATGTTGGATATATTGTGTACTCATTATGATGCGTAGAATTGAGAAATGAAGAATAAAAAAAGCATGTATTATAAATTTAAAGAACATTTTTGAGGATGGCAATTATGAGCTATAGAAATATATGTGAGTAATATAAAAACAAAAATGCACAACATTCAGCAGATTAAGAGGCCCCATCTTGGGGAGATTTCCTTGTTTCATTACTGCCTTGATTTGCAACGAAAGTAGATAATATTTTTCATTTGTGTTAGAGTATTTCTGTTGGAAATTTTAGGAGAGGACATGAAGCAAGAAAACATAAGCTAAAATTAACATGCTAAAACAAGGAGAAAAACAGAGAAGTGTAGAGTGTAATGGCTCTGCCAAAATGGCAAAAAACAAATCTTAATTCTCATTTCATTGATTTGTAGACATACTACTGATTTTCTCAATTTTTACACATGTCACAAGTGGTCTTGCATGGATGCCTCATGTTCTTTTCTTTTGAACAAGTGTTCAGCATGCATTTTTTGGTGCAACTCAGCCAATTTTCTAACTAATATTAATGTATGGAGTCTTTCACTATGGAGTTTGGCTTTCTGTAACTAATATTAATGTATAGAATGGGCACTTTAAACCTTTCTCATATTGTTTTCAATTGGCCTAATATGGTTTCAATTTGTGGTTATAGAGAATTGAAGACAACGAACTTGAGAGTTAAGATGTCTACTGTGGGAAATGCAACAAATATATTTTGGCAAGAATTACCAGTTGGGAAGCTTGAAAGGCAGAAGCTCCTTAACCAAAAGGGCTGTGTTGTATGGATCACGGGTCTCAGCGGATCAGGTCTATTGTCAAATGAACCTTTTTATGTGCTTTTAATTTTACTTTTGAAGTGTAGTTATCCTTCCTGGATATTAAAATGTTTTAGCTGCTTGATTGATTTACCTCCTCTTAGCTTTCAATTTGAAAAATTTTCTGGATTAAATTCACGGACTGAACTTTTCTGTCAAGATAACTACATTCAAACAGCATAGTATTTGCAATATGACCACTAAACTTTTGTTTCAAGTGTTCAGGTAAAAGCACACTTGCAAGTTCACTAAGCAGAGAGCTTTATACAAGGGGAAAGCTATCTTACGTGCTTGATGGGGATAACCTTCGGCATGGATTGAACAAGGATCTGGGTTTCAAGGCAGAAGATCGAACGGAAAATATACGCAGGGTTGGTAAGTATGCTCTCAAGACGTAGAAGCTCTGGAGTTAAAAGTTCCATTTGTCTAAACAATTGTGCATGGCAAGTAAGACACGTAAAATGATGTAGCATATAGCAAATATTGGTGTATGTTCACTAAACCATATGAACTTATCACTGCATGTTGTTTAATTGTAAAGAGTAAACAAGGATGTCATGGACTTTGAAAATACTAACCGTAAAACATCCTACCATTACCACTACGTAGCTATATCTGCGTACGTGAATGTTATTTATGATTAGATGGCTTAGAAGTTTAATCTGGTAGAGCCCAAGCTCCATAGTGTGCTTATGGCATAGTTCTTCTCTTATGTTTATGTATTATGTTTGAGTTGCTTCTAATGTTTTGTGTATTTCATTCAGGTGAAGTGGCAAAGCTCTTTGCAGACGCTGGTTTAATCTGCATTGCCAGCCTAATCTCTCCATATAGGAAAGACCGGGATGCATGCCGTGAAATGTTGCCGGACAATAATTTTATAGAGGCAAGCTCCTTTTGGATGGTTTTTGTTCTAGTTCTTTATATCCATTTTAATTTTAAGTTGTTGAGATTCACTTTTTAATTGTATATTTACAGGTTTACATGAACATGCCTCTGGAATTGTGTGAAGAGAGAGATGCAAAAGGTCTCTACAAGCTTGCACGTGCCGGAAAGATTAAAGGTGTGCTCCATTGCCTTCATACATTCATTGATAGAAGTTGCCTCCTCATTCCCTTTTGTCCTGTCCCCTTTCTTTTTACCAACAATATATACATAGTGCCACATAGGAAGTCATTTGGATGAACTCGAAAAGGATAACCTCTATGATTGAATAGGCACATTCAAGATATTTTGAGATCTATTTTATTTGTATCTGTAACATATTTATCTTCCTTTTTCTAATTGGATCTGCTATGCTTGGATTCAAGATCTTTATTCTACTTCCCCACAAACAAAAAAAGTTTTGACCTTTGTGACGTTAAGTATTTAATAATGATACTTTAATCATGTGACATTTAGATAATAAAGTAAATAGCAATACTCTTTATTATCTAATGTTGTTATATTGTAGGTTTTACTGGCATAGATGATCCATATGAACCGCCATTGAACTGTGAGGTATGTGGTTATTTAACTATGCTAACTATTGATGGTATCATTGAGATCATAATTAGGCTATCTTTCTAGGTCAATAACATCTATTTCCTATAGATCTTGAAATTGATAATGGTTTTGCTCCTTTCCAGATGGAAATAAATGAGAAAGATGGAGTTTGCCCCACACCAGGTGATATGGCAGGGGAAGTAGTTTCCTACTTGGAGGAGAAAGGCTATCTGCATGATCAATGATTAGCGAGCCCTCTGTTTACATAATCAAGCATGGCAGGTCCAATTTGCTTGCTGCAACACCATGGCCCAAAGGGCAGGCAGTCGGGTGTTAATTATAACATCTAGAAGCTGCAAATGAATATTCTAAGTAATTTTCATTTATAAGTTTACAGGGTTTAGAATTAGTGGGTATATCAGGTCATTAAAGAAGCATTGTTTTATTAGAAATTCCAGATTCAGGTCATCATTTGAGTTACTTGTATTCTGGATAAAAAAAAGCTAATGCATTGCTTATGCCTCAGTTTGAGGTTCTTATATCTATATATCAAATTGCGTACTTTGCAAAAATGCATTTGGCCTCGTTCCCTTATACGAGAGATTAATATCCATTCTCCTGGATTACAAATCTTGTTCCCCAGAAAGGTTGCTTACTTACTCTTCACTGCTGACTTTGTGACTGCTGCACCTTCAGAGTAATTTTCTTGACTAGTTGTATATATATCACTAGAATTCAGGTTTTCCATTTGCAGACCTCATGGTATTGAAGATTTCTTTCATTGTTTTCTGGCAAAGACAAAACAGAAGTGTAGAAAATCTGCTGAGCGCTAATCATAGGTTATAAGCACTAAGCAGCATGCATTTGGCTAAAAATACAAAGTAGATGTTTAATTTGAGAGAGTGGTTATAAACTAAAATACTAAGTAGAACTTAATTGAAAGATGAAGAGCACTAAGTAAATCAGAGCATCATTAGTCTAACATATAATTTTTCACTGTCCACGAATAATGTTTCTTTTGGGCTCTTCTTTTATTTAGGCCTTCTCTCTTTTCTTTGGGCTTTTTTTTATCTAATCGAACATAATTTTTAGCTTTTTTTTGGGCCCCTCTTTTATTTGGGCATTCTCTCTTCTCTTTGGGCCTTTTTTTTATATCTAATCCAACAGAATTCTCTCTCTCTATTTTTTTTTAATCTATCTAATCCAACATAATTCTTAACCTTTTTTTCCCCTTATGCTTAGACTTTTTTTTTTTTTTTAAATATATGCATTGCTTTTGAGTACTCTCTTTATTCTACTCTTTGTTAACTCCACCTACCTGTTGAGCTTCGTTTCCAGATGATATTCTCTGTTAATTTTTCCTTGGTTATCATTATTTTACTCAAGTTTTGCCTACCTTTCCGCTTCATCATGCTCATTGTTCTCTTATTTTGCGTTTCCCTGCTTTCAACTCTAAATATTCTCTTTGTTTGGATCTTTGGTTCTTATAGCTCCATTGTTACCATTCACCAAACATCTCACAGGGGATTTGCCCCTTTTCTCTCCATTGTTAAAAATTGACCGTTCCCACATCGTAGCGTGCGGGCAGTTTCTAGTATTACTAGAAATTATCCCGGCCACGCTTCGCTGCGTCACATTTTAGTAGACTAATTAAAAAGTATTCAGATCATATTAAATTTTTTAGCGATCAAATTTAAAAATTATTAATGTGTGATTTTTTAGGGTATTAATGTGTGAAATTAAAAATATTAAAAAAGATAAGTAATATAGTTGAAGGATTAAATTGTATAGAATAGAATGTTAAGGACTAAATCGCATGGAATAAAAATATTTGAGGGCTTTGATGTAAAAGAAATATAGTGAAAGGGCAAAATCAAGTAGAATATAAAATGACAAAAGTACTAAATAACATAACTTAGAAAGTCTAAGGATTATTTTATAAATAACCCATTTGGTGTGACACTTTGTGACAACTGTCACACACCAATTTAACCACTTATTGAGATTACATTGAGCACTGAGCAGGAATGAAATTATATACAGGTATGATATAAATAGATAGTTTTCACCTCACACTATATGATAATTTATGTAAATAAATTTGAGTACTCAATTGAGACTAGAGTTTTCTTAGAATCACATTACTAGTTGTCGACAAAATGTATAGAAAGAAGCCAAACATGGGTTAGAAAATCCCTACCTTGTCTAAGCTGTTGACATGGTTACTTACTTTCGGTTGTGCTGCTGCAGAAGCCAACATCTCCAATAATATATCCTTAATATAGTCATATTTAGTGTTTTTGTTTGAAATATCCACCAATTCCAATGAAAATTTCTTAAATCGATAGACAGAATCTGTTGGACTTTGTCTAAAATCAGACTTCTTAGTTCGGGAGTAACTTTTGAATAAGTCACATATCTGCATGCTCCCAATAGTTTGAACCTAGGTCCTCTTTTGTCACAGAGACTTAGCAAACTACATTGCCCTATGAGACCAGACCACCTTGGTAGTGAAAAACAGTGGTTGAAAGTAAGGAATTGGCAGGCCAAACCCCAAGGAGTATAAATTACTTTTGCCTTTGTGTATAACAGATCGTGCATAAGGCCTAGCTCTGTTTCAATCATGTCAAAGGCTCTACTAGCAGGCATCCTCAAGACCAAAGATCGGTTTTCTTTAATTAACAACTTGAGAGCTCAGTAGGAGATCACCAAAGATACACTGGAATTTCTTAAGTAAGTTATGGGCTTCAATTATGTAATTCTCATCAGTAGCATATTCTTTAAAGCTTGGTTTCATCTGAACCCCTCTTCACTTCCACCACTTAATCTCCTGTATTGAGACGATTATTCCTTTTAGCTCTTGTTGCAGACAATTAATGCATGAGTCGTGTCGTTAGAGTTACCACTAACTTTATCACTGTTTGCTTTCCAAAGGCTCCACGTTCGTTCTACATATTTGATTAGGCCAGCTATAAATATTGGGATTGTTAGAATTGAGAAACGAGAACAACTCCAGGCCATCAAAAAGATGTATACTGCCATAGTTGTTTGGGTTAGCAACTCAAGAAGTCGCCTTAACCATAGCGTCGTGTCTCCTAAGGAATAAGCTGTAACTGCATCAGGTCCACCCAAGTGCAACAATAGAAAGGGTGCCCAAAATGCAGCAAGTTCATTGCTCAAGTCAACCACGCGTCCTTTATCAAATATGTCGGCTGAGTTACTTGATGTATGGCCAAGACCTAGTGTTGCTAAGGTATTAACCAATAAGTAGAAGCACCAAACGATAACTCTGATCCATAACCCAGGAATTTACCTTCTACGGTTGCCTAAGAGAACAAGAACAAGTTGTTAGAGAGTTTTGCGGTTAACCATTGCAAAACTACTGGAAACCGTTTGGAGAGGTTTGTGTTTGTTCAAATTTGAATTTGTTATAACTGCTATAGATATGGATGGAGTTGTGTCTCTACAGACATATCTTTTCAAAGTTATAATAGGATTGCAGTTGTTGTTTGATAGAATATCTAGAAAACTACAACTCTCATTCTTTAGAAACAAAACCGTAAAAGAAGATCAAAATCAAAATTTCCTTTCATCCAATTGGGTTTCTCTTCACCATTGTTGGGTGCAGAAAACCAAAGGCTTGTCATATCCACTAAACCGATTTGCATCAACTCTACAACAATCTCAATAGGAAAAGGGGCAAATAACGCTTAGGAAAGTGTTGACTACGTGTTTCAAGCCTTGTCTTTAACCATTGTCTGCTAATTATCTAACAAAAGTTGCATAAAAAAGGCTGAGCAAAATCAGACCACGCAGCTCCCAATCCTTCCATATTTTCCTTAATTCTGGGGAACTATCTCCATTATGCTCCTTTTTTTCACCAAAATTAAGCTAGTAACAACTGTTCAATATCCATAAATTAAACTCATTATTAGATTGTAGCTAGCTAGTCAAAACCTATATGATACTACATTGACGGCTTAATGTACTTTTTGGTCCTTGAATTTATTGCAAATGGCTAAATAGACCCCTAAACTTCAATTTTGACCAATTACATCGCTCGACTCTCAAATTTGGCCAAATCACCCCTTATATGGATGACACCCTAACGAACCGTTAGGATATGCCACGCTAACATGTCACATGGATAAAGGATGCGATGTCAGAAAAATTAATCAATATTAGGGTTTGTTTTTTCATTTTGGGTGGGATTTTACTATGTTACTGTTCACACGTGGCATGCTAAGGTGGATATTTCTAACAACTCCGTCAAGATGCCGTAAAAAAGGGTCGTATGACCAAATTTGGGAGTTGAGTTGTATAATTGGTCAAAATTGAAGTTTAGGGGCTTATCTGGCCATTTACGGTAAGTTCAGGGGCTAAAAGTAAATTAAACCCTATATATATACCAAGAACAATCAATTCAAAGTAAACTAGCAATGGAACTAGTTCTAGATAGTATATATGCAAAGGAATAAATGCACATAAACCTGCAATGAAGATTGTAATAACTTATTTATCCTGTACAAGCAATTCAAAAGCAAACTGTTGGATCAACTACTAGTGCTAAGAACATGTATCCTATGACTAAAGTCCCTTTTTGGTCCCTAAACTTGTCTAAAATTGCCTTATTGTCCCCTAAACTTTAATTTGGGACTTTTTGCTCCATTAACTTGCAATATGAGGACATGTTAGTTCCTCTCAAATGGTATTAATTGCTGACGGTCGGACCAAAAATGCCACGTGACAATGCCATGTTGAACGAAGATGTTACGTGGCAAGGCCACGTCAGCAATATTGTCTGAGAGGTACTAAAATGGCTTCAAATTGCAAGTTCAAGGGACAAAATGTCCAAAATTAAAGTTTAGGGGGCAAAACGTCAAAATCATACAAGTTCAGGGGGCAAAAAGGGCATTAAGTCTATATACTACCCATTATTTTTGTAACCTAGGGAAATTACTCACTGTCCCTTTCAACTTTTAACCTGGAACAACTTTTCACCCCATTTTCGTCTTTTTTCAATTTAGTTAATTAATTACTTAAGAGTCCTTTATATCTTAATACTTTTGAGTTGATGTGTTTGGGTTTTAATGTAAATTCTAACTTATTTTGCATTAACATGACATTAATTATTGTGTTTACATTGTCTTTTGTTTGTTTAATTAATGTTGAATTAATTAGATGTGAATATGTGATCATGTGAATGGAGAAATTATTAGGTGGGACGGACCCACCACGTATCTATGAGACCAACCAATAATATGAAGACAACTCATCAATTTTCTAAAACCCTATCCCAATAATACCTCAAATTTGGGGACTTACCATTTACACAAGATTTATTTTAAAAGGGGCTAAACCTTGGGCTAAAATCGTGCCTAAATTTAAAGAGGTCATTTGACATGACAAGATTCTATTGGTTAGCCTCATGGATGATTGATAGGTTCGTCCCACCTTATAATTTCTCATGTGAATGAAGATTTACCTTTCAAACCAGTCACTGCCCAATTAAACTCATGCTGCCAGTCCTCAGCTTGCCTGGAGAAACCACAAGTCATAAGTACCTTTTGCCAAACTTCTTTAGAATAATTACATGTGAAAAATAAGTGATCTCTGCTCTCATCATGTTGACCACATAACAAACATACACGAGATTCTATCATCACACCCCAGCTTGCAAGTCTGTCTCTAGTAGGCACTCTATTCAAAATCACTAACCAAGAGATAAACGAACATTTGGGAATGTGGAGAGGAAACCAAATTATATGCTGCCATGCTTTCTTGTTCTCCCTGTGCTTAAGATGCTCATACACAACAGAGATTTTGTACCTGTCATTTGGAAAATTCCAAGCACCATTCTGTTGCAGAGTGGGGATCATCACTCTAAGTTTTAGCAATTGTTTAAAACTCCAACTATATCTTTGCAAGAGGGGAATTGACATAATGTTTCTCCCTTTCAAGATATAAGTGGATATCCATGAAACCCAAATGGAGCCTGCCTGTGCATAGATTAACCATAAATTCCTCAAAATACAAGCTCTGTTCCACATAGATAAGTCTTTATACCCCAAACCCCCCTCTGATTTAGGATGACAAATGTTCTCCCAGCTTACTTTAGCACCTTTGCTGCTTCCCTCTTTTCCTTTCCACAAGTAGCTTGCACAAAGCTTGTTCACTTTATCTATAACTGACTAAGGCAAAATAAAATTCATACTCTAATAATTCTGCATGCTAAATAAGACTGACCTTATTAGTTTGCAGCGCCCTGCATACGATATGTGCTTGGCAGACCAGGATTGAATCCTTTTAGTGATCTTTTCAATCAGAGGAACACAATCACGCTCATTCAGCCTCTTTGATATCAGTGGTACCCCCAAATACCTCACTGGCAGTTGACCAATTCTAAAACTGGTTTCTGCCTTAATTTCTTCAATTTCTTCATCAGATATCCCAGTATAGTAGATTTCACTTTTTGAGCAATTCATATTAAGCCCCGAGTACTTATAAAAAATTTACAAAATGTTTCGAACCCCCTCAACAGAAGATAAAGTGCCTTTAGTGAAGATCAAAAGGTCATCTGCAAAACTTAGGTGGGTTAGCCTGACTTTTTTACATTTTGGATGAAATGTAAAAACACTGTTTTCCACTCCAATATGCAGTAATTTAGAGAGCAAGTTCATGGCAAGAACAAAAAGGTAAGGGGAAAGGGGATCCCCTTGCCTCACACCCCTTGCCCCTGAGAAGTACCCCTCCAAGCCTCCATTTATTGAGACAGAAAATTTAGCAGTGGTGATGCAAATAGAAATCCAATCAACAAATTTCTGAGGAAAATTCAGAGCCTGCAAAAGTGTTAGTATGAAAGACCAGTATTTTGTATATTACTTAATAACAAATTAAGAATTATTTTATATTTCTTTGTATTTTGTATATGTTCCTTCCTTTTTTTAAAGAATACTAATTGAATCATCATTAACGATCACATTCGCATGTCAAAGTATATATATCAAACAAAACTACCTGATTTCTCTCCCAGTTTCAATTAAAAAAAATATAGAGGAAATGGTGCTTAGTTCACACTTACCCATAATAATCAATCTATTACTAATTTGTGCTGTGAGCCGTCCACTGTTCATAAGCCGAAATCGAATGAACAGTTCAGCTCCTCAGCCAATTTTACTACTATTCAACCCCCAATCCAGTCATTGACCAGCACGTGTCCCAATCCCCAAAATCGCTCTGCCCATTTCCCCAACCCCATCCGCCCCATTTCTCCGGCTTCAGTTCGTCTCTCGATCTTTTCCCCCTTATCTGCTCAGCTTTGAATTCCAGCACATCTTGGGGTTACGGTGTTCCTGTCGATGCCGCCTCCATCTCCCTCCTTTCGTTTTCCTCCCGCAAATCGGTGACGCCAGTGTATGTTTTCTCTTCTTTTTGCTTATTTTGGTCTTTCCCGACTCTTTCTTCACTGTTCTTCTTTGTCTGCGATGTCTTCTTTCATTGTTCAATCTTTTCGGGCTTCTCACCTGACTCTTTCTTGGCTTTTATTCTTTCTTAGCGATATCTGCCTATATTGGTTTGAATTGGGCCCGTATATGTTCTGATTTTTTCGATAGGGCACTGTTTTCGTTTTCAAATAGTTCTGCTGATATTGGTTTAGGTTTATGGTGATGGTGGATTGAGCCCAAGAGTGGTTGCTCGAAATATCTCTTTCAGCCATAAATTTAGTGTATTTGCTTCAGCGTTTTCTGATAAATGTTTATAAGGACTAGATTAATCTAAAGAAAAACGACCAGAAACCTAAACTATCTTTTATGTATATTGATATGATTTGATTATTCCTCCCCTTTTCGGTCTCAGTTTCAAGTTTTAAGTTGATTGCTTGCTTATTTGATTTGTGTATTTGACTGGATGTCAGAGACGATTTTAATTTACAGTTGCCTTTTACTCAATAAATAGGTGAATTTCACACTTAATTTAAGCTGATTGAAAGTGGGTCTGATTTGAATGTGCCACTGCTTTAGTTACTATCTCAAATCATTGTGTGATTTGGGGTTATGAATTATGATACAACCTTGAGGAATTGTCAACCATCTGGATTTTTTGCTTTTCTTAGATGCCACTCTTAGTTGGTACCTTAGGAGAGTTTTCGCCTTGGGATCTCCTGTCTTTTCATCTTTTTTTGTCCCTGATACATTGCGGTTTTATCTATTGGCTTTCTCTTTCTCTGCATTTCTCTCCAAAAAATCCCTCCAAATCTCAGCATGATTTTTAGTTGAAAAAGGTTGATTGTTATACTCAGTGAGACAACCGTTGCTGAATTGATGGCTATTGTGATGCACCTGTTTCATTCAAACTTCAGTTATAGGGTAAAAAAGTTCCTTTGTAGGGTTATGGCTGTTTTCCTCTTGCAATAAATCATTTGTTTTCGATTGAGGGGTTAAGGTCCATAGTTTTGAACGCAGTTTCTGGGCTGAGATGATCTTTTAATGCATTTTCCAGCATCTCTGCAGTAGTCAGGATATTTGCTTTCTTCAGAAATTGTGGATTGGTTTTTTCTTTAGATGAATTTAATTTTCGATTTTCTTATTTCCATGGATTTGTTAATTCTTGCCATTGTTCTGTCAAAATCCCGCCAAAATAAATTGAACTTAAAAAAATGTAATTTTTTCCTCGAATCCTTAGTGAGCTATTGGTGATAAAAAAAATGCTTACTTAGTTTTAGAATTTTTTTGTTGAAATTTCTTAGAGCATGCCCTTTCTCTAAAAACGACCAGAATGATATACACACTTTGGGAATTTAGTTCATTTTCCCCACCCTGATTTTCATTAACGATATGCCTCCTGTTAACTGTGTATTCATGTATATTTTGAGATGAAATTTCCCTTAAGCCATAAAAACCTGAAGTATTTTGCAGAAGTACAATATGTTCATGGCTCAGAGCAGTTGTGCAGCAATATGTGTCCTAGGTTCCTAGCATTTTCTGTATTTGGGCAAGGCTGGCTTGCTAGAAGTGCTGCCCTTGCTGCATCCATATCTTTCATAATCTATACACGTTCCATCCATCCATCAGGTAGTACTCACTCATTGGTTACTTCTCCTTCATCTTCAACTGAAAATTGTATCTCCATAATGACAATCCATTTTGCATATCTGATTCTTATTTCAAAACTGTGAGCGCTAATACAGCTGCAAGCTTGCCAATTCTGTTCATTGATGGAGTTAGTTACATCACTTAAATTTTTGGTATGCTTCGTTTCCTGCTGCTGTTCTTTAATTGTAAGTTTCTCTTCTTTTAGCCTAATGCACTCCATTTTGATCATAGTATATGCCTTTTTCTAACAATTAACATAACCTGAGTTGGAAATTTCCAGTTTTCCTTTTTCGCTCAATCCTTCTCACTACTTGGTAGAAATGAGCGGCATCAAGTGGAAGATGTATCATCCTTTGTGTTTCATTATATGTCATGCATGTAGGAAATTTCTCTTTTCCGGGCTCTTCACAAGGTATTTATATTTGTGATTATATTTATTGTTGATTGTTTCTGAATATTTGATCATTAAACAGTATATATGTTGGTTTGAATTTTGAGATGAATTTTAATTTTTGTTTATAGATGTAGAAGAAAATAGTCAGGCTTATCCGTAGCTCTTAGAAAACAAAAGAAATTGAAAAAGGGTTTGGGAATATAAATCCCAAGTGTTTGTTTAAAATTGTTGTGTAATCGATGTGAAAAAATGGAGTGGGGTTAGAAAGGGAGTTCTATATATTCTAGCATATTCTTTTAGGGGGTGGCTAAGCTATAAGCTTTGCGTTGTTAAAAATTAAAACTTGAAAGTTGTTGTGCATGCTTACGGTTCTGTTTTAATATGTATGTGTGGCCAATTATGAGAATCAACGAGTTGCTGGCACAACATGTGATTTTTCTTACCAAATAATGCCAAGAAAGTATAGTTAGCACATTAAAGATTACTTATGAATTTTTAATGGAGAAAGGTGCATTACGTCTAGCTTCTTTCAACTTTTATAAAAAGTTACTTCCTGTTAGACCATGGCTGCCTCTTGGTTTTCAAAGTGATCTGTAAGACAAGTGTTGATGGTTAAGAATGATGGCATGCACATGTCAACTCTTTTTGCTACAGCTCATTTGTTATGCATATACATTTTTGGGTCAACTTTCTGTTAGTATAATTGCTAGAGAATGTGAAAGAGAAGCACATGCAAAGTCCAATTTTCTCTACCCTGTGCAATCGTATGTATGCTACCATCCCTACATCAGGTCAATGTTGTCTATTTTTTTTCCTGTTTTGGAAGTTTAATTGTAGAGGTTATATTAGATTTGTTTAAATTTAGGAAATGTTTAATTGATTTGTTTAAATGAAAAGGTTTATTGATTTGTTTATATTAAATTGATTTAGGAAATTTTAGTTTAATTGAAAATGTTTCTGTTTATATTAAATTTAAATCTTGATTTGTGTATGTTTGTTGACTTAATTGAAGGAATTGAATGGGTTGCTTTTGATGATAAATGTCCCCATAGGCTTGCTCCTTTATTTGTAAGTTTCTTACTTCTCTGCTCTTAGACTCGGTTTTTATTCCTTTTCTTTTTCCTGATCCTGATTGCTTCTTATTCGGTATTTGAGAAGCATGAAGTATTTCTATAGAATTCTATCTAACAATATACCACTTTTGAAGGATGTGGATCTTGCACTGGGATTGACCTTATGTCAGTATACGAAAGAGCTATGTCCCGTTTGGTATATTTATTTTTTATTTATTTTCAAGAAGAATCGTTTTATGCATAACTGCATGGTTCTAAATTTTCCTAAACCCTTCAAGAATTAGAAAGGTAACTACTCATCCCTATATATATATGCATGTATTTGTAGGTATATATATGATGTTAGAATAATTTAGATGGGCATAGCTTCTTTAATGGTGATCCTAGGTCTATATCAAAACTCAACTTGGTATTGATGTATCTATTTAGTTTTATGCATCATGTTCAACCATTGATTTTATTTAATTGCTTTGTTGAAAATCAGATTTGCATTACTTGCTCTCAAACCAGCCCAAATTGCATGTAATCATGATTTCCCCGTGTAGATTATCCATCCTTAAGGTGCCCCAACACCGTTTTCAGTCACCATAAGAATACAAATAACCAGAGGTAAGCAATTACTATTATTAAATATATTGCAGATATTATTTTATCAATTATCATATATTTTATCATTGTAGGATAAAGGGGAAGGAGTGTGTGTTCAAAGAGATGGGTGAGTTTTTGTTTTTAACAGGAGTCTAGCATAAGGGAATAAGGGAATAAAGGAAGATGATCCTTAAAACTGGATTTTGGTAAGGACTGATTGGGTTTATTTGTAAACACAATTAGAGAAACAAAAGAAGTTGAAAAAGGGTTTGGGAATCTAAATCCCAAGTATTTGTTTAAACTTTTTTTGTAATCAATGAGAAAAAATGGAGTGGGGTTAGAAAGGGAGTTCTATATATTCTAGCTTATTCTTTTAGGGGGTGGCTAAGCTATAAGCTTTGCTTTATTCAAACATGACAAACATTTCATGTGGGAATTGAGTAATATAGAGCTCTCTGTTAATACTTGGAAAGTAGCATAGACTAGCTAGGTGGTGTTTTAAGAATCGAATTTCTGTCTGACAAAAAGGTGAAAGAGATTGAGAAATAGATAACAAGGGTCGAAATCACCAAATGGGTTTAGTGGAAGAGCCTTACTCAGATCAATTTAACAAGTGAGTTTCTGACATCAAGCAGATCCCTTTGTTGTATAATGATTTTTTTGTTGTATAATAAGTGAGTAATAGAAAATCAATTTAAGCATAACTATTTTTTTTTTCTCTTTCTTCTGCAACTATAAGGTTTTTAGTAAACTCAAAGATCCTTTTTTGTGCTGAGCAGAAATGATCTTTTATAGCTATTAAGAATTAAGGAACTTTGAAAGTGAAAATCATAATACAAAATAATGCCCAAGGGTTAGAGTGAATCCTTACTGTGTTAGAGTCTATGTTATGTCCAGCAAGGATTGATAGTAAATTAATCAACTTTTTGTAAATTGTCGGGGAAGCACCTGTCTATGGTGAGATCCTTATTCCTTTTACTGTCCTGGTCAGGTCCTTATTCCTTTCATGCTCATGATCCTTGCTTACTTCTCTGTCACCTATCTTAATGGTTTGTCCTCTGTACTCTTCTACATTTTACAGTCGTTCTTTCTTGGTGGATTATTGTTCTACCCTCCCTTCATTTCATGATTTATTATTCTTTTTTATGTCCTTACAGGTTTACGGTATGGATTATGGCTCCTGGACACGATCTCTGTTGTTCTTTGTTTACTCTCTTGGGTTTGTTCTCTTCGATGGTTATATGATTGGAGCCTTAATAGGTAAATATCAATTCTTTTGGTCATTGATGTGACCCCCCTTTTTAGATCCATTGCCTTTATGTTTCGACCTTTTGCATCTGGTGTTGCTTTGATTCTCAATATGTCATGTTCCGTGTGACATTCGAAAATTTCAGCAGTCGAGTCCTTCAGAGTAATTTTCTTCTGGATCAACTGCCTGGATTGTTGTTCTATGTCTCAACAATGTGGCTGTGATCTTGCTCTCATCTGCGCGTTTGTTTGGTGATGGTAACTTTCAAGGTTAGTTAGCCGCTGCTTATGTTGACTTCACTGTGATTGTCAATGTGCAGTGCAAATGGTTGATTATTGGTGATCTTAAGTCGTTGTTGCTGCAAGTTGGCCATCCATTCTGATTTGCGATTTTTTAGTACAACACTGATGTTCAGAGGTCGATTTAAATGGATCCAGGTTTGTCTTGGTGTTTCTGTCTTCTTTTGCCTCTGCCATATCAATTGTTATTTTAAACAGTTGAATCATGTCATGTTGTATTGTGGTGTTTAAACTCCTGCAGGCATGTCAGTCACATGTTTTAAAATTTGTCTATTATAGCCTATCTTGCATGTTATGTCAGACTTTATTTGCTTTCTGCTGTTTATTGAACCATGTTGGTGTATAGGTGTTGCTGGTTTCCTTGTGTTACTAGCCACCATTGAGCTCAGCTGAGCTTCCCCTTTTGACACTCTCCCATGTACCTGCTGTTCCGTGTCGCTGTCAACTTTGTTTGGTTTAAGGGGTGTGTTGCTTGAAGTGTGGGCCTCGAGTTTATGGGATTCACAGCATCCCTCCTTAATGCTGTGATCGATATTGGTCATCTTTTAATGTGCCTTAAATGTTTTCTGTTTCCAGTTTACCATCATAACTTGGTCTGTGTATTGTCTTTTGAACCTTCGTTTCATATTTATCTAGGTGTCATTTACTGAAAGAAACAAAAAAAAAAATTCGGGTTACAGAGGAACATTGAAATCGGTTGAGCCAATAATTCCATCTTATTTTACTTTGTAATCACTTTCCCACTCGGCAAATGTTTATTTTCTACAACTATAGTAGTTTAGAATCATATGCCTCCATTTCCAAAGCAATATTATGAAACATTGTTCATACTACTTAATGCTTTAAGAAATGTTGACGTAAAGGCTAATTTTATGACTTTGAGTTAGTCTATGATCTATTACATATGCTGATCAACCTAATGTTTCTCCCACATTCTATATCCACCTAATATTCCCATCCTTTTTCCATCAAATTATTCCACCCTTACACTATTCGACACCATGCATTCTCTAAATAATACCCTTATTAATCTAATCTTTATATTATCTCCATTGTATTGACAGATATTTTCCCGTAAAATGGTTAAACCGTCCAACCCTTCCTTTTTCTTGGGGATTTAACTACGTCGTTTTATTCTCTTATGTTATGTTCAACTTAATATCAACTCTTAGATACACCTGGTTTTCCATTTCTCTACTCATCTTTTATCAGTATATTGTCATAAAAAAGGGATATCAGTCCATGTTTGTTACACATCCAAATTTTGTCCAACCCCTAGACATCTCTTAACCATCACCGATTATAGAGATCTCTAGTCCGCGGCGTAGCGCGGGCCAAAGCCTAGTATAAATAAAATTTCTTACACTATGTATAATAAACAAAGATTAATATTAAGTTTGTTAAAGATCGTAATTCCTGGAACTCATTTCTCTCCATTGCACTGTCATCATTGATAATCTATTGGAATTGATCAGCTCACAAAGAACACGAATTGAATTCAAACGAGCAAAAAATAAACGAACACACCTAATGTTCGGTACATTTATAGCCTTAATTTTAAGAATTATTTTTTTAGCAAATTTTAAGAATTATTAATTTCACAAGAAAAGGAACATAAAAATATAAATAAGGACTCACAATAATTATTTTTTTTAGAATTATTATTATTGTTTAAATAGAAATGCATAAGGCATGTTTATTTTATTATAAAAAATAAAATGGTGCCAGAAAAAAAATTTGACCAAAAAAAATAAAATAATAACTACTCTTATTTTATTTATTTTATATTAGATCGACGTTCCGAGTCTTGTGAATGAAGGAAAATTATTAGGTTCGAGACCTTGCGTACGCAGCTGTCCCTGTTGGGAGACTCACCCACCATAACCATGTGCGCGACGCGGGTCGAATCCGAATTAATCAGGGAAAAGCCCTGGATACCGGATGGGATTTAAAAAAAAAATGAAGGAAAATTATTGTTAGGAGAATATTACCTCTAGAGTGGAGCGACCTAAATCGAATAAGATTAACTTTTAGATTCATAAAAGAAAATTTAACAAAAAAGGTGCTGGGGCGTGTTGCAAAGAAAGACTAACCCATGCCATTGTCATAAACGATATAAGCTCTGTTTTCGTTTAGAAGATGGGCTAAACCCCAAATGTATGCAGTAGGAGTTCGTAAAATGTGGAGAAAAGCTTGAAAATGCCCAAAAAACCCAATACCTTTAAATATTCAAAGAATATTTCCGCCAAACAAATAAATCGAAGCAGGCAGCAGGCTATCGTTTATTTTATTTATTTTTTTTGTTCCCATACGGTATCCAAGGTTTCGCCCTGATTAATCCGGATCCGACCCGCTTTGCGCACCTGGTATGGTGGGTGAGTCTCTCAACAGGGGCAACTGTGTACGCAAAGACTAATTGTTTGCAAAACATTTCAATGTAAGTTTAATTTGTGGTAGAACTTTTTAATTTGGTTGATTGGAGATAAAATGTTTCAAAATCGGTTCAATTCGGGATGAAATAGGGGGCACAACCTTTGACCCAATCCTTATTAATCCCATGAAAAGGTTGTATCTTTATTTGACGGATTACTCCGAATTGAACCGGTTTTGCCCTAAATCAATTAAATTAAAAGATTTTACCCAAAATTAAGTCTAAATTTAACCGTTTTACTCCGAATTGAGCAATCAGCCTTACTAAAATTGTAAGACTATAAGATGACCAATAAAGCAAAGGTGAAGTCGAGTAGAAAGAATTTCAATTATTCCCAATTCAAAATCACTAACAAGAATGAGATAATAGATATACAACAATTGAGATTTGATGATGATGTGTGTGTTATTTTGGTGTGCAGCGAAGCTCCCTCATAAGTTAGCATTTTCAATTTTGAACCAGGTGGCAGGGGAAGCAGTAGTTTCTTACTTGGAGGAGAAAGGTTATCTGCTTGATCACTGATTAGCTAGTCTTTCAGGTCTAATTTTCTTGCTGCAACACCATGGCCAAAAGGGTGGGTATCTGTGTTAATTATAACATCTATAAGTTTAATTTGAATATATCCTATTCTTGTAAATAATTTTCATTTATAAATATTAGTGGGTACATCAGGTCACTAAGAGCCATTTTTTTACTGGAAATTCCAGATTCAGGTCATCAATTAAGTTGTATTCTGAATAAAAACGCTAATGAAATATTACATATGCCTCAGTTTGAGGTTCTTATCTTTCAAATTGTGCCTACTTTGCAAAATTGCATTTGGCCCTTGTTCCTTTATACGAGAGATATTATAATTTCCTAGGTATTTCTTCAATATCCATTCTCTTGGATTACAAGTTTTGTTCCCCCAAAAAGGTTAATAATTAGTTACTCTTCACTGCTGATGATCAACTTGTGACTGCTGCACATTAAGAGTAACCTTTGACCTTTAAGGGGCCTGTAACCTTGGGAGAAAAATTGAATAATTGTGAGACAAAACCTTATCAAAACACAAAACCCTTTTACTTTTCTAGCTTTTGGATGGTTAATTTAAGAGGGTGTTATTAGACTTCAGGGGCTTGCTTTCATAGGAGACATATTTTTTAGCAATTAAACATGGGCAATTTCCCATTTTCCTGAGTTAATATACTCCCTCTGTCCCATTATATCTGTCCATTCTGTTTTCTTGTCTCAAATTATCTATTCCATTTATAGAATCAAGACAAATTTGATTGCTTTTTACCGAGAAACATATGTTAGGTAAGTAGTCTTGGAAATTTACTATAGAATTTTGAGAACTAACTTTCTTAATATTTATGATATGGTTAAATTGGATAGATATAATGGGATGGAGGGAGTATAATACTAATAGTTGATAGTTGAAAGATGAAGAGTTGTTAGTTACTGAAAGTGAATGCTAATAGTTGTTAGTTATTGCTGCTCAAAAGGGGAATAAGGAAATGCTAAGTAGAGAAAATAAAGTCGTTATGGCTATAATAAGAAAGGAAAAAAAAGAACGAAAGCTAGTACTAACTTAGAAGACATTAATGAGACAATGTACAAGATTGACCTGGAGCTATCTTAATTACAATCATGATCCATGTAATTACAAGCCACTTGTTCTCTGGAACTGCGATGGGATACCGAAATGTGCGCAAAGAAGCCAAACATGGGTTAGAAGCTCGCCACCTCGTCTGAGCTGCTGAGCATGGTTTCTTCCTTTCGGCTGTTGTGCTGCATAAACCAGCATTTCTAACCAAACGTCCCTTATAAAGTCCCAATAATTAATGTTTTTGTCTGACATCTCGTCCAATTTTCTTGATAACATACACCCTTGCTCTAGTGCTTTCTTCTCTCTGATTCCTTGTCCGATGATTACAGAATTGAAACGTATTGATTCACGCCACATATTGTCTAACTTCTGTTCCATTTCACCTGATATTGTACATATATCAGAAGAGTGTGCCAATTGACCTGAAATTCTCCTAGTGTGAGCTAGAAGTTCTTGGAAATTAATAAAGCTGATCCCAATTGGCAACATGAAAGGATAAAAGACTAGGAGATAAATAAGGTATCTCGAGATGCTGAGGCTTACTTCGCGGGATGATGATTTTGATTGACAATCACTTTCAGTATGATTCTGTTCATCTACGTAGTAGCAGAGTTCTGTAGCAATGTGCCACATGAGAATGTTCAGATTGAACTCCTTCATATATTCAGGCGGGAGTTTGACATTATGTTTTCGGACTATCATTTCTAGCCTTTGTTCTAAGGACTCGAGTTTTTGAGTAAGATCCTTTGGGATATGGTCGAAAATCAGACTTCTCAAATCTGGAGTAACTTTTGAATAACTCACATATCTATATAGTCCCATTAGTTTAAAGCCAGGTTTTTCCTTGACATTGATACTTAGCAAACTACACTGTGCCATGAGACCAGACCACCTTGGTATTTCGAGCAATGGTTTAAAAGTTTTGACAAGCTTTAAAATGTTTCTTCTCCTCCGCTTAATCAACCAACATCGAGTCTGGTATGAGAAAAGAAGAATTAGTGCTGCATATATCTCCATAAGAATAGCAATAGCAAGTAAAAGGAAAGTTATGTGTACATCAACTCTTTTGTACTTGCTCTTGTCTTGACCAAAGGTGAAAATTAGCAACACAGAGCTGGTAAGAGAGAAAGTAATGAAACGTGAAGCCAAACCCCAAGGAGTATAAATTACCTTCGGCTTCGTGTATAAAAGATCATACATAAATCCTAATTCAGTTGCAATAATGTCAAAGGCTGTTTCTGCTGGATGCGCGGACCAACGGGATGATCCCATTAAACTATGGCAATGTCGAACATCTTGTTTGTTCAATAAGAGATCAGCAAAAAGAACTTTTAACTTGAAATAATGGAGTAAGCCATGAGCTGCAAATATGATTTCATCTTCTTCTCCAGGGCTAATTTCATCCAAATGCCGCTTAAAAGATAACTTTGTGAAAACTTTAAATGTACCATAGTTACCACTAAGTTCATCACTGTTTGCTTTCCAAAGAGTTAATGTCCTCTCTACATATTTCATTAGGCCAACTATAAAAATTGGAATGGTGAGAATTGAAAGACCGGAACCATTCCAGGCCATCAAGAAGATGTATACTGCCACAGTTGTTTGAGTAAGCAGTTCAAAAAATCGCCTTAGCCATAGCGTCGCATCTTCTAAGGAATAAGCTGTGATGGTATCAGGGCCACCCAAGTGCAGTAATAAAAATGGTGCCCAAAACGCAGTAAGCTCGTTGCTTGAGTCAAAATCGCCTCCTAAATCATCATATATGTGGCCTAAGTCACTTGATAGATTACCAAGGCCTAGAGTTGCTACAGAGTCTGCCAGCAAGTAGGCACACCAAACAATAACTCTTATCCATAAGCCAGGAATATACCTTCGACGGTTGCCCAGTAGAACAAGAAGGATTTGCAGCAAAAGGCTGAACAAAACTAGGCCCCGCAGCTCCCAATCCTTCCATATTTTCCTTAATCTTGGGGAGAATACCTCCATCATGCTCCTTTTCTTCACCAAAATTAAGCTAGTAATAACTGATCAATATCCATAAATCAATCACATAAGATTGCAGCAGGTCAAAATTAATTAATTAATCTACAGTCAATTACAAAGCAAACTATTAATGGAAAATAGTTCTAATTAAGAACTTAAGATTAGCCAAAACTTCATCTGGGGCTCAGTATCGCTAGTTCTTTTATTCAATTGTCAATTGGTTTGTGCTACCCAACCATGGTGGATGGGGGTTAGTATCACTAGTTCTAAGTGCATATATATTGGCCCGAAACATGTGAGATTTTATTACAAAACAATAGTTCTACTTCTAAGTATATAATTAGGTTATGCTATAATTAATTTGAACTAATGCGAAAGAAAAACATGTGCCTGTTAAATGAATATATATTCATGAAGAAAATGATTAATAAGCATACATTTAAATTAGTAAAATTAAAAGAGACCAGTCAAATTTACTTACCTGTAGAAATCATCTGAAATTATTTGCTATCGAAAAGATCTGGATATATGCAACGTGAATTCACTCTGTTGTGGTGAACTCAGCAAAGGAATTGATGAAAATAAGGCTCTGCTTATAACAAATTAAGATGATGATGTATCAAATATATATGATGATTTCATTCATTATAGTATAATTTTTTCTATATTTATAATAAGTCATGATTTTGACATATATGTATACAACTTAATCATTGATTCGTTTGTCTAAATAAAATTTAATTTAATGGCATTGCCAGATATAAATCAAAAGTAAAAGGGAATAACTTTGCTAATTAAAAGTGGCAATCGTCAAAAAACCAAAAAAAAGAGTGACAATCGTCAAAGGCATATGCCTTTTATATTTTATTTTATCTAATCGAATCTGTACTTATAGTTAACTTTGCTAAAGTATAAACATGGCCCATGCAAGCTTTTCTTATTATTGCTTAAATGGTAAGAATTACTAAGATGCATGTACATATTGACATAATTATACATAATAACAACAAATTGATAATTCTATATAATGAATTAACTATGTAAATCATTGTTAACGTTCCCATTCATACGTAAAAGTCAAAGTATCAAACAAAACAGCCTGATATTTGCCTCATCCATATTTTGAAGTTGTCATCACTTTCAATAATTCTAGTATATATAGTATAAATAATTGTTCTCACACTATTGATAAGAAAAATAATATAGTATAATTAATTTAGTATATGTATACTTTAGA
Source organism: Corchorus capsularis (assembly GCA_001974805.1). Taxonomy (NCBI): domain Eukaryota; kingdom Viridiplantae; phylum Streptophyta; class Magnoliopsida; order Malvales; family Malvaceae; genus Corchorus; species Corchorus capsularis. The sequence continues at coordinate 24,638 of AWWV01013260.1, read as the reverse complement.
TATATAGATAAATGCTGTATCAAAAAATAAAAAAAGATATTGATAAATGCAGTGGAAATGGTACTTCAAAGTTCACACTCTTACCGAATCCTGATCATGTCAAATTTAAAATCCCAGCCTTGAATGGATCCAGCTAGCATATATATTTAATATTTTCTAGTGCTACTTTAACCTAAAATTCGATAAGGGTCTTTAGTGCTTCACAGTTCACACTAATTCATGATCATTTTCATAAATTTAGTAATAAATTGAATAGTTTAGTATAAGTTTAGATATTGAATGTTGAATATTTGTTCTCTACGTTTAAAGCAAACCCAATGGAAAGAGATGTGAAGTGAATATTATGATGATTGTTCTTGTTCATATAACCTGATATAAGTGATCACATTCATTGTTCAGGTACTACTTTCAACAAAACCAGCTTTCATAATTAAGGAACATCATATTGCCGCTAATTTCCCAGTATCTATCTATATCTATACTATATATAAAACTACAAATAAGGGGAAACTTTATGTTTTCCGATTGTACCTTTTTTTTTTAAATATATTTCTAAATTGCCATTATTAAAATAATATTTTAATTATTCTATTATTAAAATAATGGAAATTTAGATTATCCTCATTAATTAGGACCCAATGTGGCCAATAAGAATGCTCCATATCATCTTTAGTTTCTGAATTTTCGCCCAAAACATTCTCCAAGTCGGTTTATGAGAAGATAAATTTTGTCCAGAAATTTTAAGGGCAAAATTGCCCATCGGAACGACAGAATTAGGTCTCGAGGTAAATATAAAAGTTATAGATCTTGGAATCTTCTTTCCAACGGTATCTTATTTGCATTTTTATGAGTTCTGAATCAAAAGTTATGAATTTTCTTCTAAAATTACTTTTGTGAAATCCTTCTTTGAATAGGATTAAACAATGCTACATCATGCCTGAATCATTATTGCATCATAATTACTGATTGGACTTTGACTCCTTCTTTAGGTTTCCATATTAACAAATTGGGTCTAAAAAGATCAGATTTATAATTAGCCTTCAAGACATCTTTCTTGGCAATTTAGGCTTCATGGACTCAAACGGGCCTACTGGGTCGAAATGAGACAAAATCAATAGTTTCTCCAAATTGATCCAAAATGACTCTAAATCTTCATTTTCCTAAATCATAGCTCAAAATGGGTCTAATAGAAAATATGAAAAATATAGGGGTAAAACGACACATACGACGTGTAAAATCGCATAGAAAATATAGAACAAATTAGGTCTTATCAATGCTTCATTTCTTATCAATTTAGAAATATATCTATATCTATCTATATCTATCTATATATATACTATATATAAAAGTACAAATATTCGTAAACTGTATGTTTTCCGATTGTACCATTTTTTTTTCAAATATATTTCTAAATTATCATTATTAAAAAATATTTTAATTATGTCACTATTAAAATATAATTTTGTGTATATTTTTTCAAATATATTTCTAAATTACCATTATTTTAAAATAATTTTTATAACATATAATTTTATTTATAAAATTTCAATTTTTATCGTACCATCTAGAGTTTTCCATTATTAAAATATTTTATTTAGAAAATTCAAATTTCATTTTATTTAGAAAAATTCAATTTCTACAGTACAATCCTAAATTTCTTCAGCAATCTTGCTAAAGAGAGCACCACGGTCTTGTTTCTTTCTAATGCATCTGATCCTATACCAACATGATTACTCAGACTATGACCATCTACAAGAGTATCCCCACAAAATGAGCGAGGGGGCTTAAGATCGAAATTAGACACTTAAGTTTACTATATTAAACAAACTCAAAGTACAATAGGCTACTAGCTCATTTCTGGGTTTTGTTTCTTTAATCTTTTTTTTAGCAGAACAATATTACTGTAAAAGGCTTTTTGAAATGATCATCAAAAATTTTAGCTGTGGCTATTTATTTCACTTGAGGTCTTAGCACTTATTTACCTTTTCCTTTTAAACAAAGAGAATCTTGCGTATGGCTTTGAGGAATTTTTCTTGCCTCAACTACATGAATAATTGTTCAGGTCATGCTTGCTTAAATCAATTGCCAATTTACGGATAATAATCTATTCAGAAACGGAAAAACCGACTTAGAATTGATTGGATCACTGCGTTAAAAGCCTAATTAGTCACAAAATAAATAAATTTTGAGATAATTCAGAGTATATCGGAGTGCACGATGGAAGGAGTAGCGTTTCAAATGCCTAATGAACTAAGAAAGCTATTCGCGACTTTAATAGTGCATTGTGAATTGTCAGATGTGAGGAAACTATGGAATGACTATTACGATGCAATGTCTGAGGATTATAAAAGAATGTACAGAAACTCAATGCAGACACAAATTGCTTGCACATTACAGAGCATTGCCTATTATCTTGAAAGCATGTGAAAAAGCATCAAGAAGTTTGATTTGCCAGAGATAGATTCTCAAAATTTGCACATCAGGAATTCAACACATAAGTAAATTGCAGATGAATTAAGCATTGAAACTCCACAGGAAGGTTTAGAAGCTGTAAATAAGTTAAATGAACACCAAAAGATTACATTCAATACTATCTTAGATCGAGTTGAATCAAGAAAGAGTGGAATTTTTTTTTTGGTGGACGGACCATGAGGAATAGGTAAAACATTTGTATATCATGCAATATTGGACAATTTAAGGTAATAATCACATATCCTTTAAACATATAATTAATCAAATCAATCTCACATTTTTTATAAAATATATATGTTTATCTGATTAATATAACTTCAAATATCATCATAGGTCAAGAGGTCTGATTGCATTAGCTGCAACAACATCTGAAGTAGCGGCAACGACTATGCCAGGAGGAAGAACAACACACTCGAGATTGGACATTCCATTAAGTTCGACATAAATGAGTATATGTAGGACTTCTAAACAGAGTGCTAAAGTTGAACATTAAGAAGAGCAAGACTAATCATATGGGATGAAACATCAATGGCGAGAAAGGTTGCAATTGAATATGTGGACAAAACATTTCAAGATATGACGAGTAACAAAGAACCATTCGGAGGAATATTGTTGTTTTTTTGAGGAGATTTCAGATAAGTGCTCTCAGTTGTATCTCGAGCAACAAAAAAACAAACGGTCAATCAAAGTTTGGTCAGATCATACCCTTGGCAAAAAAATGGAGATACTAAGGTTGAAAAAGAACATGATAGCAAGAGGAGACCAAGAGTTTGGAAAATTCCTTCCTTCAAGTTGGTGATGGAGGAGAACCAACAAAATATGATAATTTGATACTTTTACCAGATCAGATGGTTATAAAGTATGAAAATCCTGAAAAGGACTTGATCAATGCATTTTTCCCAGATTTGAAGCATAATTCAACTTCGGCAGAGTACATGACCAACCGTGTGATCTTGGCAAAAAGAAATGAGTACGTAGACAAACTGAATGAGTAGATGATAGAAATATTCCTTGGTGAGAGTAAGACGTACAACAATTTCGATGAAGCAGTAGATGACTCAAACAACCATTATCAAGAGGAATTCTTAAATATTCTAATATTGAATGGTTTGTCAACGCATAGATTAGTGTTGAAGAAGAATTGTCCAATCATATTTTTGAGGAATTTGGATACAACTAATGGTTTGTGCAATGGAACAAGAATGGTCTGCAAACACTTTGGTCATAATGTAATACAAGCAGAGATTGCAATTGGCCAATATACTGGAAAACAAGTAATTCTTCCAAAAATTATGCTTTCACCAGTAAAAACCGAATGGTATCCATTCCAATTCAAGAAGAAACAATTCCCTATCCGTCTTTGTTTCGCTATGACCATCAACAAAGCACAAGGACAAACACTTTATAATATAATTGGAGTATATCTACCACAACATGTTTTCTCCCATGCACAACTATATTTCGCACTTTTCTGGGGAAATTTCAATGCCTTCAACAAAAATTTTGGTAAAGTTAAAAAATACAAAGAAGCAAAATGAAACATATACAAAAAATGTTCTATCTAAAGAAAGTCTACTTTCGTAGACGCGGTTACATTTCAATAATTGGATGCTTTGGCTTATACTTAAATTGATATATATTTAATTTTTAATTTCAAAGTTACTTCAATTTTTTTAGTAATTGGATGCTTTGAATCATAATTAATTTTAATTATTTTAATAACTTCTTACTTTAAATGTATTCCGCTACGTGCAATGCACATGAAAGCTATAACTAGTAAAATTAAAATCCCTAATGTAATACTACTATGCCAATGGGAGTTTGCACAAGTAGTTAAAGTTTGGACGTTCGTGCACCCCACCTAGATTCGAATCCCGCTGACCGCAGTCTCCCATTTGGTAGGTGATCTGTAAATTCCGAAAGGCCCGCAGATGAAAATTCAATGGGTCTGTAAATCCCAAATTGGGTCGACGGTTTGTCCTGGCTTTGGAGATGGGGTGCCACTAGAGCTATCCATGGGTGGATTCGGGCCGGGCCCATACTTGATATTAATAGCCATATTGTTTGTCCAGACCCGGCCCGACCCGACTGAACGGGTCTGTCATCTTGCCCAAGCCCGTCCAAATAAGTATACTCTTTAACCAAGCCCGTCCGTTTACCAAATAAATAATATATTAATTAATCAGTTATTTTTTATTGATTTATATATTTATGAATTAATATATATATATATATGTTTTAATAATAAAAACTTAATTAATTAAAATTAATAGTAATTTTGTAACAAATAACTAAACTATTTAATATTAGTTATTAATTAATAATATAATTTTTATATTATTCTGAACACTCAAAATTTTTTAAACGGGCCTAAAATAAAAATTAGAACTTTTTTTTGGTCACTATCCGCCCAAACAGCCCAAGGTCAAGGTCCTAGGGCTAAGGTTGTCCAAAACTGACTCGAACCGAAAGAATCGACCACTTTTCGGTTTTTGGTCATTTGGGTTGATTCTGTCGGTCCAAACGGGTTGCTCGGTGCAACCCGACTTAACATTCGGTGCCTCGGTCTGAAGTTCGGTACCAAATTTAGAGAACCGAACCGGACCCAGAACCCGAATATATATTTTTATATAATATATTTAAAATATATTTTATATGTTTTTATTTTATAATATAAATAAATAAAATTTAAAATATATTTAAAATATATTTGGAAAACCGAATCGAACCGAGAACCCGACAAAACCGACCTAATCGATTCCAAGCCTCCTCGGATCGGTATTCGGTCCTAAGAATAATTCATGGTTTCCTCGGTTCTAGAGCAGAACCGATCCGGACCGATGGACAGGCCTACCTAGGGCAACCAATAAATTGAAGTTGGCCTATCCTTTTGCAGTAACATCAATAAGCAGAGGTGATCAGTCAAGTTGAAAGAATTTCGATTCAATTATTACAAAAGCTCAAAATCAATAACAACAATTTCCATTCAATTATTCAATAGAGAAAATGAAATTACTTTAATTAACATCTAATTTTGTTATACTTTCAGGTTTTACTGGCATAGATCGATGATTCGTAACAAGTACCGACATTGAGGTATGCAGTTAGTTGATTGAGTATGCTAATTACTGTTAATCGTATTTTATTTAGATCAAAATTAGGCCATCTTTCTTGGCCAATTGCCACTATTTTTGTGGTATTTTACAATTAGTGGGTACATAAGGTCAATCAAAGCCATTATTTCACTAGAAACATAATTGGTTATAAGCAGCAAGCAATTGGCTAAAAGAACACACATCAGTTGCCGATTGCTCAAGTCTCTAAAATTAGCATCACTGCTTTAATTATCATCGACTTGATCTGTTTGCACATATTCATACTCAAAAACAGATCTATATTCCAATGTGTGAACTGTGGACTCCAAAATACTGTAAAAGATTCGATTACAAAAATGGGAAAAAAAAGCAAAAACCATTCAGAATAATTCAAGTCTTCAACTAGATCAATTCATTACAGAAAATTCAAGCCTAGAAGAAATAGTGAAAATTGGAATACAACACACTGATTAGGAAGAAAAAGAAGCAGCATTTTAAGCAGGATGAGGATAGGAATTATGCCCCATTGAACCACAAATTTGTTAATCCTACATCAAAGAATGCCTATATATAAATAGTTAGATACCCACTATAAAAGAAGTAATGAACAATTTGAGGCATCTTATCAGAAAAAAAAAACTACATAGGTTGGAGTAGACAAAACACATATAGTATAGTATTTATTTTCTTGTAGTAAACATTAATTTGCTATCTTAATTATCAGAAAATATAAAACTGTAAAAAGGATAATCCAACTTAGGCATGGTTTTGGCAGGGTGAGGAGAAGCCAAAAAAAAATAAAAATAAAATTGAAACAAATCTATTTTGAATGAAATACATACCATTTCTTAGGAAATATCTTTCCATCGATCGTGTTTAGCTTAATTCAAACCTAACGCTTCTTTTCTCTACCGAAGAAATACTTATTGCCAAGTTCGTCGGTTCCAAATCCTTCTTCTTCTAGAAGGGGGAATGCCTCCTGATCCAACAATATTAATGTTAGGATGACAAAAAAAAAAAAAAAAACTATCAAGAAGAAGTGCAATGAGAAATTTGTTTACATAATAATCTGGATTCAACCAATAGATTTTGTATATGAGAGTTTTTATGGTTTCATACGTACCTTACTGAACCAAAAAAGGTATTCGTCTTGATAATACTCAACATTCATACTTTTCCGAGAAAATGCTTCCACATATGGGCAATCAGTCACGACCAGGTTCGTCAATGCTGGCCATTCTGAGGTAATCATGCTAGGGTAGAAATACTTCAGTTTGGATAGCGACTCAAATTTCAAGTACCTTACTTGAGGAAACACAAACTTGGTAGGTGATGATCCACTGCTGGAAGTAAGTCCACAAGGTGCAATTATCGATTCCAAGTTCCGACACCATGATATCTCCATCCTTTCTAGTTTCTCAAGCCTGTCCACCATACTAAATGAAAAAATACTTGAAAACCCCTCACATTTCTCCAACTTGATGAACTTTAATTTACCAAATGAATTCGGAGTGAGCTTGTCGTGCCATATTTTCTTCCAGTGATAGCCGGAAGCATAGATTTCCAATTTCTGTAAGCTAGGAAATGCAATCTACAAAATTGAAATGGTATAATTTGTTACCAACCAAATCTAGGTATATCTCATGAGAGAGACAAAAGAGTGAAGAACAATCTAGAAACATGAATAAAAGTTAGTACTGTCACAAGCTAGAAAATATACCAAAAGGGCATTTAAAGGATTAATATTGAAAGAAAGACTTTAGTATACCTTATCATTGAAGAGACACCAAACATCAACTTCTGAGTTGTTCTTTACGAAGAATGTCAATTCAGGGCATTCCCGTATACTAAGTGTATCCAACATTGGAAACTCAATGCAATTCCCATTGTAGAATCTCATGACTTTAGAAAGACCTGATAGGCTTATTTCTTGTAATCTGGGGAACACCATAATTCTTCTCCCTTGTTCTACAAATTTATCCATCACCATTACTACTTTCACCTTGTCACAACCAGAAATCTTTAAGCTTTCCAAATGCACAAAATTTTCGGCCACCGACAAGGGGAATACGTAGTTTAAAAATTTACACCCTTCCACCTGCAATACTTTCAAATTCAGGAAATAACAAGACAATTCTGGTAGTTGGTCGTGACACAATCTTTGAAGCTTATCAGAAGCCAAACTAGTATAGTTTGCTGGAAGTTGTCCAAGCCATATATCTCTCAAATTGTCATTCGAACCCAATCTCAGTTCTTTTAAACAGGGGAATGCATCCTAGCAAGTACATTAAGTAGACATGTTAAAAACATAAACAATTTGGATCTAAAACATGCATAATGTTTTTATAAATAAGGGTAGCTAGGCACCAAAAACTCAAAATGGATACTAATACTAGATAAATTGGAAAAAGAATTTTGCAACAATGGAAATTAATCTCATACCTTGCTGGTCCAAAACAGGGGTTGGGATTGGATGCCAAGTTGTCTTTCTTCTTCTTCTTCTTCTCCATTCCTATCTTTCAACTTCTGATCATCTTCTGAAATACTAGCAAAAATCCTCTCGGAATTTTTACATTCAAATACACTTACTTTTTCCAATGATGGCCATTTTGTAGTATGAATCTTGCCGTAGAAACTCCTTAACTTGGGTAGCTTAGAAAGTCTGAAGTATGTCAACTGAGGAAATTCAAACTTAGGGATGGTTTCAACCAAATCAGAATAACCAGTTGTCACAACATCTGACACGCCAGCATTGATTCCTTGAGCTTCAATTATTTCTTCAACTAAATCACATCCATGTATTCCCAATAGTCTCAGCTTTTGCAGTCTTCTTGACATAATGAATGGAAAAATACTCAATAAAGCTTTGCACTCTTCAACCACAAGAATTTCTAAATTGCAAAAGCTATCTGCAGCTTGTTGCTCATCCCATATTCTCTTCAAGTCCATGAGGTCTCTTATTTTCAAAGTTTTCAGCTTTTGTAGTCTTCCCAACATATTGAATGGAAAAATACTCAATAAACTTTTGCAGTTTTCGACCACAAGATCTTCTAAATTGCAAAAGCTTTCTGCAGCTTGTTGTTCATCCCATATTCTCTTCAAGTTCATGGGGCCTTTCATTGTCAGATCCTTTAACAAAGGTAATGCCACCTATCCATATTCATTCATTCATATTAATTACAAAATGTACTGATTGAGGTACAATACATGAAAAGCAATGATAATGATGAATTGTTATATCCAACGTAATTTCAATTATAATAAATAAACTGCAAAACTCTATTTGATTAATTATTAGCATAATTAGTTTAGTTAATTGTTAGTTAAATACTAATTTGTTCCTAAAATTGAAGGCTAAAACAACGAGAATGGAAAAATAAAAACAGTAATGTCAGAAAAGTAGAGCCAGTTCTCACCTGTTTGTTGAAGAGAGCTTGGTTAGACAAAGGAGGGTTTTCCTCATCCAATGCAGCATTGTATATGAAACCTGTAAACTCAGGACAACTCTCAATTTTCAATTGCTCCAAGCATACCAAGTCAATATTATGATTTTCAGAGCAAAATCCTCTGAGAAGCTTAAGATCCCTCATCTTTAGAGAGTTTAACTGTGGAAACAAAATTGTTGCCTTGTCTCCATTACTTAGACTTAGATCCTCCCTGGATATTATCTCTATCAAGCTTTTGCATCCCACAACCTCAAAATATTTGAGATGCACTAGACTTCTAGCCATTGAAGCTGATAATAGGTGTTTCAACTTGTCACAACCCTCAATGATCAATCTTGTTAATTTCTGATGGCAATCCGAAAGTTTGTCATCCCAAATCCTTTCAACATTAACCCGGGATATTTCCAACTTCTCCAAGTGAGGCAACACCATCTACATTCATGTAACAATACTTAATTATCATCATCTCATCAATATCAATACAATCTGTTAGAGTTTGTTTGGGGTAAGGATGATGTAATATAAGATGACTCCATTGTGTATGCATTATTTTTCATAATTAGGTGATCAAATAAAAAAAGAAAAGTCATAAGTGACCAATTATATAATTTATCCAAAATAAAGTCGATATAGTATGTATAATGAATAGGATGAATACCTTCTCACCAAAGAGTTGTAAGCACTGATGTTGAGTTTTAGATGCAGAATCTCTCTCATCTAACGAAGAAAAGCTAATGAGCTTTGGTAGATCTTTAAGTGTTAAAGATCGTAAATTGATCGGAGTTGCAATACCATCAAGGATAATATATTGAATCTCCAAACCATTTTGGATATGAAGATTCTTCAAATTTGGAAAGCCTTTTTCATCTATAAACTCATGCAGTGCGATCTTGACACCTTTCAATCTATCTAAATATAGGTCTTCAGTCCTCTTCAACAACATCTTAATTCCATGGTGCAAATGATCAATGCTTGCATAAGTTTTGAACTGCAATTTTAGTATCCTTGAGTATTCATAGTTACCAAACCAGCTCCATATATCTCCAATGAAAATCTTGTATTTTTTCAACTTTGGAAAGAAGAAAAAATTCCCAGGCACCATCTTGGCATCACGAATATGTACTTCCAAAATGGTCAAATGAGATAAAGAGCTCAATTCATTAAGACTAGCATTGCTTCGTTGGATGGTATCAACCTCGACTTCCCATTCTGCAAAACTATCCCCCATATACAATTCTTCTAATTTGGTCAATCTTGACATGAGGCCAGGAGGAATTATCTTGAGTTTGGCACAACCTCTCAAATCTAGAACTTTTAACTTTACTAGCTGCCCAATCTCCTCTGGCAGCTTTTCAATATCAGAGTTCCAAAGACTAAGGATTTCTAAAGCCTTAAGCTCTCCAACAACAGTAATATCTCCTAAAACAGACTGATTCAAGCACAGTGTTTGAAGACTTGATAAGAGACCAATTGATGAGGGGAAGGATGAAAGATTCATATCGGCCAAATCTAAGACTTGGAGCATTTTCATTTCCTCAAAAAAATCAGGTGGCACTTTGGTTGAGCGATTCTGACCTGAAATATGTAGGAAAGAAAGATGAGGACATTCTACCACATCAGGAAGCACGGTATCACTGTCAACTCTCAAATTCATCCAGCTGCCCTGCTTCATTGTCTCTGCATTTGGCCAGTCTTTCAGAACATCCTCTTTTTTCAACAAAAGCAAGCGATTATTCTCCTTAGAAGCGATTGATATGGCCACTTCACAAATAATATCATGCATATCAAAACAGTTATTGTTGTAACTGTCAAGCAACAACCCGGGGACTTTGAGGTTGCTCAACCATCTCGAGAGGCGATCTCGTGCTTCTTCCATTGTGTAGTCACCAGGAAGCAATCTCAAACCGATGGTATATCTCAACAGGACCTCAATGAGGAAGTCGTGAGACAACAGACTGCAAAATAGGAAAAGTTGTTGAACCTCCCTTTCTATATGATTTTAACTAAATTCTATAGCAGAATACATAGCTGGTGATATATCTTTGAGGCCTGTTGAGGAATCACTTTGTAATTGCCTCAATGCAGTTCTCCAAGCAAGTTGATCTTTGTTTCTCAAAGTCCGTGCAATTACTGAAATGGCAACCGGCAATCCTCCACATCTGTTGGCAATCTCATCTCCTACAGCTCGCAACTCAGGACTAATGCTTTCCCCAACCATCATCTTAAATAGATCCGGAGCTTCTTTGTCGTCTAAACAACTGATGGAGAATGCATTCTGATCATACATCCCCTTGAATTGACGTAGAACATCTTGATCTCTTGACGCCACTAGCATCTTAAATCGCCCTTGTTCATCTCCAAATGGAATTCCCACCTCAGTGAAATTTAGTTTTGCCCATAAGTCATCTAAGATGAAAAGAAACTTCCCCTCCTCAAACCTTTGTCCCAACCTACGTGCTCTCTCGTCCACAGTCTTTTGTTTCAATTCTAAACCCAACAACTCTGCAATTTGATCCTGAATGGTCAAGATGGCAGGATTCTGAGTTACAGCTACCATAATCACCCAATCAAATAACTTAGCTTTTTTGACTTGTCTAACAACTTCCTTCAATAGTGTGGATTTACCCACCCCACTCCTTCCGTACACCCCTATCATGCTGATACTAGGATCTTTCACTACTTCCATGATATCATTGAAAACCTTCTGTCTTGATTCGAAGGCCTCAAAGTCTTTACCAGGTTCATCCTCAGTGTCTTCTGCTCCAGTGAATTGACATTGTTGGATGAGCCCTTCAAAAGCCATGGCACCTTCTTCCGCTTCCCTGCTAAGCAAGTAGCGGGACTTGATGGGGGGACACAAGCCGATGAAACACTTGTTATGTGCTTTTTGTTCAAGATTCTTCACCTTCTCCCCTTCTTCTTCAATTTTTGTCTTCACGCTATCACACCATAATTTGACCTCGGCATTTATCACCTGCACATTCCCCTCTGGCAATACACCATCTCTCTTCGCTATTAACCTCTTAAGACTGCTCGAACTTGTCAACATTTTTCTTGTAGGCTGTTACATATCTGATATGACGGTTTAATGGGCAAAAAGGCCCCTGAATTTACACCGAATCGTCAAATAAGCCCCTGAACTATTATTTCGGCCAAATAAGCCCCTGAACTCTTAAAAAAGGCCAAATAAGCCCTGTTGCCAAGGTTAAATGCTCAAATAAGGACTAAACGTTTTAAGATTTTCTCAAATAAGGATCAAAATACACAATTCCAACAAATTAGAACACATACTTAGCAAATTTTTACAAATTAAAGAATTCTTAAATGAAAACCAACGCTTCTCATACATATACGTTAAATTTGATAAAAAAATGATATCATCATGTTAATTAAAAATCAAACCCTATTAATCAAAATAAATTCATTAAACGTAATATGATATAAAATTATCATGTGATTTTCAATTTATATATCCCTCACACATTAGTATTAACTTATATTGTATCCAATTTGTAAAAAAATATTAAGTATGTTTTCTAATTTGTTGAAATTGTGTATTTTGATCCCTATTTGAGAAAATCTTAAAACATTTAGTCCTTATTTGAGCATTTAGCCTTGGCAACAGGGCTTATTTGGCTTTTTTTAAGAGTTCAAGGGCTTATTTGGCTGAAATAATAGTTCAGGGGCTTATTTGACGGTTCGGTGTAAGTTCAGGGGTCTTTTTGCCCATTAAGCCCTGATATGACGTTTAACTTCTTGGAAGATACCTTTAGCAGCTTCTGAAGAAGGGTTGGCAGCAGCACCAGTAAGAACAGGGTCCATTTATTGGGTTTTTGTTTCAGCAGATCAAAAGCAAAGCAAATGAGAAAAAAGAAATAGTATGAGAAAGGAAACAAACACGAGGAAGAAAATTGATCAATGTGAATACAAAGAGCTAGAGAAAAGGGTGAATGTGTTTATGAGCAAAGAGGAAAAATAGCTGAAGTATTGCAAAGGGCTTTGAGAAATTGGATTGGTAAAAAAAGATGAATTGAGCTGAAAAGTTCTTTTCCCTCTAATTATTCGAGATCGAGAGAACAAATGAATAATTTGTACGTAGGCATTTTTTTAGGCTCTTAATTATTATAGATAAATATATTATTATTTTTTCCAATGCATCAATAATATTATTGACTATTGGTATAAAAAAAATATTATGGACTACGAGATTAACGCTTCCATGTGTTCCCGTTGACTTGTAATAGTAGCTAGGCTCCTAACATGTTTTGTCTTCCTCCAATTATTCTATCTTATTTTTCCTGCCATTCTCAGGAAGGGTAATCTCTTCCTATATATATATTGATAAAAAAATATATATATAGAGGAGACTTAATATAATACCTATATAATTGCATTTTCCGAGTTGTAGGATCATGGCCATGGCATATGGCATATGTATGATACAATATAGTAGTTTTCTTTTGTATATTTGGTGGCAAGGCAAATACGAAATAATATATTTTTTTCATTACTAGCAGAATTGAATGAAGGCTTTTTTTTTCCTTATAATTTTTTTATCCCTTTGGTAATCGGTTCATGAACTTGTTTGATATACTTTAATTAGGTAGATCTGCAGTAAAAAAAAATGAAAAGCGACAACCGATAGATATAAAGGGAGGGAAAAAACCTTCTGGAAATGGAAAGTAGAAAGAGAGTTACTAAGAAGACAATAATGACAACACAAGATCGGAGCTATCTTGCAATCATATTAATCAAACATTGTTTGTCTTTAACTTATATACTTGTCTGGAACTGCCCTGTCATGCCGAAATGTGCATAAAGAAGCCATAAATGAGTTAGAAGCTCCCCGCCTCGTCTAAGCTGCTGCAGATGGTTACTCCCTTTAGACTGTTGTGCTGCAAAATCCAACATCTCCAACCAAACATCTCTAATCAGATCCCATTTAGTGTCTTTGTCTTCAGACATGCCATCCAATCTTCTTGATAAAGAGCACCCTTGCACAATTGCCTTCTTCTCTTTAAATCCCTTTACTTTGATGGGCCGAAAACCATATTTCTTATCAATTTTATACCACAGACTGCGAAGCGCATCTTCTGTATTCATCTGAACATAAGAATGGGACAATTTATCTTTGAGAATTCTCCTTGTGTCAGCTAGAAGGTCTCCGATATCTATAGAGCTAATCCCAACTGGCAACATGAAAGGGTAAAAAATTAGTAGATACATAAGGTATCTTGAGAGGCTTAGGCTTACTTTGCGATTTTCAGTTTCATCCCCATCTCTATAGTAGCAGAGTTCGGTAGTAATGTGCCATGTAAGAATGTTCTTGTCCAAGTCATTTTTTAACATATACAGCGTTGAACTCGGTGCTATCCTCATTGTACTTTGTAACTATCTTTTGTAGTCTTTCTTCCAAGGACATTCCGACTGCAACTCGAATTCGAAAATCAAGATCTCTTGGATTCATAGATTGGCCAAGTTTTTGTTGGACTCGCTTCAAAATCAGATGTTTCAAATCCGGATCAACTTTTGAATAAATCAAATATCTGTATGATCCCAATAATTTATATCCTGGTTTTTCCTTGACACATAGACTTAGTAGGCTACATTGTCCCATAAGTCCAGACCACCTTGGTACTTCAAACAATAGTTTGAAAAGATTGATAATGGGAGTGCCCTTGGGAGCATATAGACAAGGCCAGACCACATTGCGCTTAATTAGCCAAAGTCTAGCCTCGTACGAGAAAAGTAGAACCATTGCTGCATATATCTCCAAGAAAACAGCAACAACAAGCAAAAGGAAAGTTATGGATTCATCAACATTATTGTATTTTTTCTTGTCATGTTCAAAAGAGAAGATTACCAGGACAAAGCAGGTAAGAGACAAAGTAAGGAAACGGCTCGCCAAACCCAGAGGAGTATAATTTACTTTCGCCTTTGTGTATACCAGATTGAACATAAATCCTAGTTCAGTTTCAATCATGTCAAAGGCTCTGTCATTGTCAACAGGCATATTCAAGAACAAATATCTGCTCTTCTCAGCAACTTGAGAGCTCAGTAGCAGATCAGCAAAAAGAGCCTTGAATTTCTCAAGTAAGCTATGAGCTTCAATTATGTAATTTTCAGCATATTGTTGTTGTTGGGGCTCAATTTCATCCAAACCCTCCCTAACCTCCACCACCTGATTATAGAGGCCATTGCCTTTAGGTTCAGCTTCTTCCAAAGCAGATTCATGATAGCCACCACCACCACTAAGTTCATCATTGTTTGCTTTCCAAAGGTTCCATGTCCTCTCTGCATACTTGATTAAGCCGGCTATAAACATCAGGATTGTGAGAATGGAAAGATGAGAACTGCTCCAAGCCATCAAGAAGATGTATACCACCGCAATTGTTTGGGTAAGCAGGTCAAAAAGCCGCCTTAACCATAAGGTGGCGTCCTCCAAGGAATAAGCTGTGATGGTATCCGGGCCACCCAAGTGAAGCAGCAAAAATGGCGCCCAAAATGCAGTAAGCTCGTTGTTGAAGTTAACATGGCCTCCTTGGTCATATATGTTGCCTAAGCCACTTGATATACTGCCAAGGCCCATAGTTGCTACAGTATCAGCCAGCAAGTAGGCGGACCAAACCATAACTCTGATCCATAACCTGGGAATGCACCTTCTACGGTTGCCCAGGAGGATAAGAATAAGTTGCAGCAAAAGACTGGACAAAACCAGAACTCGCAACTGCCAATCTGACCATATTTTCCTTAATCTTCGAGGAACTACCTCCATCGTGCTCCTTTTCCTCAACAAAATGAAGCTAGTAACAACTGTTCAATGCCCATATCAATTAAACGCATAAGTAAAAGATTTGCAGCAATAAATTAATCAAAGTCTATTTATCATCAAGAACAAGATCATTTCAAGGCAAACTAACTCTCAATGGAAATAGATAGTTCCAAACAAGTAGTATGTATGTACTTGTAGCCTTGTCCTATATGTAAAGAAATAAATGCATAGTAAATCCATAATGAAGATTGTAGAAATTTCCAAGTACATATGATTATGAATATGAATATGAATATATATAATTATTTCCTGTAAATATCTATATATATATATATATGTTGCTTTTCATTTGAACACTAAAAGATACATCAAAATTAATGAGAGCAGTGAATGACTTACTTGCAGGAATCATATCTGGAATTATTTGCTTTTGACACAGATCTGATTTTCTCGATATGCAAACTTGAAATTCACTTTGTTAAGTCAGGTCATAGTCATCCCAACAACAAAGATGGGATGAAGATAGCTAGGGCTCTACTAATGTCAACGCCACAAATTATATTATATGATTATTCTTCATATTCATGAGATGATGAGTTTGATCTGGACATTAATTAAACCTGTTAACAGTTAGAGCCTATGTTAACTTAATTAATGGGTGCATAGTATCTAATTAATCTTGAGGTTCTATTTTCAAATCTCACACTACATGTTATTTGATTGTAACGTTTATGTGCTAGCATTCCCATATGTAAATCAAAAGTAGACTTTCACCGAAAAAAAAAAAATCAAAAGTAGACAATAAATTTCGTTTGGCATGCATTGTGTTAGCATTGCGTTTAGAGATTAAAAAAAGTTGTTTTTCATCTTAAATATAATATTAAATAAATATTGATTTGTTTCAAAAGCTATGTTTTTAAAAGAGAGCCATCAGACATTTGGCCTGGTGGTAGAGTACTGGACTTTTAGTTCCAGTCTACCCAGACCATGAGGTGTTGGGTTTAACTCTCACGGAATGTGAGTTTATTTGTAATTTGTTTGTTTATTTGGTAGGTAGGTAGTTTATGTTTGGGCATAGAGATTTATTTAAATTGTTATTAAATTTGGGAAAGGGGGCGTTTCGATAATGTAGCTAATCATGTAGTGGTGTACGGTATTCCTGTGTGTTTGTAATCCCAATTTCTTCGAGAAATGAAAATGATTCTTATCTCAAAAAAAAAAAACTGTAAAAGAGAAACAAACATGAAAAATTAATTTTTAGATACTTTTATATTTCAAAAATATTTTTAATATTAAATGACTAAAATCTCTTTGATATTTTTTTTACCTTTCCTTTATAATTAATATATTTTTTAGACATTTTATCTTACTATCGTATTTTTCTACATCAATACTATTCTTCTACTATTCCCTGAAAAAAAAAATTTCTACCATAATTTCGAACAACACCTTTTAATAATAATACTTTTTCTAAATCGAACTTTTCCAAATTCGCAGGCTTAATACCAAATTAGGCTTAGGCCTATGATTTCCTTTTTTAGTGGAGAAATTGGTACTATAAAAAGACAAAGACTCACCCTAATGAGGAATTATTAGATAGGACCCATGGGACCGATACGTAGTTTATTATGTGCTGGAAAGCTATCCTTCGTATTTACATGACATGACATATATATTGACATTATATTATATATTTTATTTAATAATATTTTTTTGAGTGAAATTTTATTTAATAATATAATATACACGCATAATAATAAATTGATAGAGGTTATATTTCTTTCTTTTTTATATATGTTCCTTTTTTTAGAAATATAATATATATAATGAATGTTTAAGTAATTATAGTATATAAAAATCATTAAAATTAACGATCACATTCGCGTGATTAGAAAAGAAAAACAAGTAAAAAATAAAACAATTTGATTGCCTCATCCATATATATTATTTTCAAGTTGTTTGGCTTCTATATCTTACCTTACTTTACTATTAAAGTTATCCCCAAACTGCTTATATGTTCAATATTTGATTTTTTTCCTTCTTACATTTATCCAAAGTTAATTGGTTGTGAGTAAATTTACTTTAATTCTAATATAATCTAGTTAAATTAATATTTTCACTCACCCAAAATAATACATTGAGATAATATTACAATTATTTTCACTCTTTTTTTATTCAAGATTTTCTCCCATTTCAAATTAAAAACCTTTATATCATGTTTTCCTTCTTAAAATTAAAATTCTTTGTGCGGAAATTTAAAAAAAAAAAAACTGATGCGAACGCGTATGGATGATATCTAGTACATTAATATTTTTAGTATAATAAAAATATTCACACCATGATGAAAAAAATACTAAAACTTAGTACTTTAGATAAATATATAATTCACAATTCACACTTAACGGATCTTGATTCATGATCATGTATGTACTCAAATTTTATAGTCTACTTCTTTGTAGATTTAACCCCACTTGACCGGGAGGATCGTGAAATCTGGATCCAGCAAATTTAATATATTTTCTTTTCTAATTCTACTAACCTAAAAAAGGGGGTCTTTAGTATTTTTTAAAGAGAAGACAATTTTTTTTAGGAGGATACATTAAAATATCATTACATCAAATAATTCTTATATGTCCAAATATCTAATTAGAATAAACAAACTATATAACAATCATAAAAAACCAACATAAAGTTGTGTACAAAACCCACACGTATCGAATACGGTGGGACTTGAAGCTAAGACCTCGCGGTCTAGGAAGCATGCATCTTAGGAGATATATATTATTATTATTATTTATTTATACTTGGGTTTATATATAATACATCGTCAGTGGAGTTTATCAGACTGCACAAGCGGGTCTTGAAGGGTGACATGTGTCCCTTAGGGACTAGATTGAAATATTTAAAATTTAATCAATTCAGAAAATGGACATGTGTCAACTCCACAACCAGCTTGTTGAGTTCAAAATTTACACCGCCGGTGTATCAAATAATTACCTTAGGACGATGTATTATATATAAACCCTTGTACTTATACACTTATTATTATTATATTTATTTATTTAATTATGAACTTTTTATGTAGGAGGATATATACAATAAATTATGAATTTCTTTTTTTAGATCATAAATTATGCATTTCTAGTTGTATAAGAAAAGGAATTCTTGACATCATAGCCTAATTATAAATTAAGAAAAAATCAACAAAAGGTAATAGTAATTTGAATTGATAACAATAATAGTACTTTTGGTAAAACCTTGGCAAAACCCAAAAAAAGAAAAACAATAATAGTACTCTTTAATGACAGATTAATTAATTAATTAATTCAATAATTTATAGCCCCAATCCAAATACAAGGAAAACAAAACATAATTTGGTTCATCAAGTAGTACCAATTTCATTACCAATTTCATGTTGTTCATGTTGTTATTAAATGGTGACTTAATTAATTGAATTATATGAAAAATTATATAATACAATGTTAATTGAGTTTAACAGACTACACATACTGTGCGGGGTTTTTTCATTTAATAATTTCTCCATTGCCAGATATAAATCAAAAGTCAAAAACGAATAATTTGCTAAGAGTCAATGACATGCAATAATCAATTATAAAGAAAGACCTTTTCTCCAAAAAAAAAAAATTACATAAAGAAAGACCTGGCATTATAATAGTATAAAGAAGTTTTCTTGGACTATTCCTAAATTAGTACTTTAATTAGATAAATAAAATAAATAAATGCAATGGAAACGGTGCTTCGTAGTTTCACACTTGCCGAATCACACGATGATGTACTCGAAGTTCAAAGTCTAACTTATTTATAAATTTAACCCCACCGGCCGGGAAGATACTTTTGTATGGCCTGATAACCCTTTGTTTATAATCTTTTCTAGTGTTTGTGAGTTTTGCAGTTTCAGGTTGAATTTACAACTTCCAAATAGTAGAACTGTTACGCTTATCAGATGGGTAAAGCCTTCTACGAGATTTGTCAAGCTTAATGTTGATGCAGCTGCTAGAACGAATCCTAGACCTTGCGGCTGGCGGCATTTGTAGATTCAGTTGGTATGTGGTTATTCGACTTTACTTGTAAGTTTGGTGGGGGCATATTTCGAAGGCTGAATTATATGCCATTTATCATGGTCCGCCACTTGCTTGGGAACATGGATATAGACTGATCATTGTGGATCCGATTCACTGGTTGCTGTAAATAAAATTCTACAGCTTCCAGCCTTACAGGATCGATCCTTTATCACCAGTTATGCAGCGATGCTGAGACTTGTTTCAGCGTGATTGGCAGTGTTCGTTAATTCATACTTACAGGGAGGCTAACATGTGTGTAGACTACTTGTTTGTGAGTTTTGCAGTTTCAGGTTGAATTTACAGCTTCCAAATCGCAGAACTGCTACGCTTATCAGATGGGTAAAGCCTTCTACGAGGTTTGTCAAGCTTAATGTTGATGCAGTTGCTAGAACGAATCCTAATGACCTTGCGGCTGGCGGCATTTGTAGATTCAGTTGGTATGTTGCTATTCGGCTTTACTTGTAAGTTTGGTGGGGGCATATTCCGAAGGCTGAATTGTATGCCATTTATCATGGTCTGCCACTTGCTTGGAAACATGGATATAGACTGGTCATTGTGGATCCGATTCACTGGTTGCTGTAAATAAAATTCTACAGCTTCCAACCTTACAGGATAGATCATTTATCACCAGTTATGCAACGATGCCGAGACTTGTTTCAGCGTGATTGGCAGTGTTCGTTAATTCATACTTACAGAGAGGCTAACATGTGTGTAGAGTACTTGTTTGTGAGTTTTGCAGCTTTAGGTTGAATTTACAGCTTCCAAATCGCAGAACTATTGCGCTTATTGGATGGGTAAAGCCTTCTACGAGGTTTGTCAAGCTTAATGTTGATGCAGCTACTAGAACGAATCCCGGTGACCTTGCGGCTGGCGGCATTTGTAGATTCAGTTGGTATGTGGCTATTCAGATTTACTTGTAAGTTTGGTGGGGGCATATTTTGATGGCTAAATTGTATGCCATTTATCATGGTCTGCCATTTGCTTGGGAACATGGATATAGACTGGTCATTGTGGATCGGATTCACTGGTTGCTGTAAATAAAATTCTACAGTTTCCAGCCTTACAGGATCGATCATTTATCACCAGTTATGCAGCGATGCCGAGACTTGCTTCAGCGTGATTGGCAATGTTCGTTAATTCATACTTACAGAAAGGCTAGATAATACATTCATTGATAAAACAAAGAGATATGGAGAAATGGGATCCCCCTGCCTCACACCTCGAGCTCAAGAAAAATATCCAATCAATCCACCATTGAAAGAAATAGAGTATTTGGGAGTAGTAAAACAAGCAACCAGCCAAGAAATAAACAATCAGGGAAATTATGAGCCTTAAGAACATTAATAAAAAAAATTCTCAATCAATAGAATCAAAGGCCTTCCACAAATCTATCTTTAAAGCACACCTAGGAGAAATAGTACTTATATTATAGCCATAAACTATTTATTGAGCCATGAGAACATTATGAACAAGTTTCCTTCCCTCTATAAAGGCACATTAGTTCTCAACTATAAGAAAGGGCAGACACTTCTGCATTCTGTTGGCTAAGATCTTAGTGATGCATCGATACAAAATAGTACAACATGCAATAGGTCGAAATTCAGTGATGAACTTAGGGCTAGAGACCTCAGGTGCAAGTGTAATAGCTGTAGAGTTAAAAGCATGTAGAAGAGTGAAGGAGCAGAAAGAACAAAGAATTTGTTGATTGAAAAGAGCCTGATTTCTGTATTGATTCGATGAGTATAAATACAACAATGAGTTGTTACAAATGATAAGTCTGTTAGGCTAAGACTTAGGCTAAGTTTTGGTGTTTCAAAATTAGGATTAAGATAATTCTATACAAAAAGAATTAAATAGGAGTATTATCAAACTAAACTACTTATATACATATTCCAAATTTTTTTTCCCGCTTATATTCCCCCGCAAGATGGAGGAACCTTCTGTTACTCCAATCTTGGATGCAAGAAGATAAAGTCTTTGATGTGATAATGCCTTAGTTAAAGCATCTGCAATTTGTGAAGTGGAGTCAATATAAGCCACTAGAAGCTGACCCTGACATACCTTTTCCGTAACAAAAAGATAGTCTAGAGCTAGATGCTTCATTCGAGAGCGGAAGACAGGATTTGCACAAGTGTATGTAGCACTTAAATTATCGCAGAACACTGTTGGAACTCCCATTTGCAGGGCAGCTCAGATAGTAAAGATTGTATCCAGGAAACTTCAGCTACTGCAGCTGCAATAGCCCTATATTCTGCCTCGGTTGATGATCTGGCAATGGTGCTTTGCTTTTTGGAGCTCCATGAAATCGGAGTACTTCCCAGTTTGATAACAAAAGCTGAAGTGGAGCGTCTATCATCAGGATCTCCCGCCCAATCTGAATCCGTACAGATAGCTAGATGGAAATTCTTCTCCTTAGTTATTTGCAATCCTTGAAAAATAGTCCCTTTCAAATATCGCAAAATCCTCTTTAAAGCAGTAAGATGTGTTTGAGTAGGCCGTTGCATAAATTATGATAAATTGTTGACAGGATAGGCAATGCCAGGCTTAGTCAAATAGAGATACTGTAAGGAACCTATAATCTGTCTATACTCTTGAGCATCTGCAGCTACGGTTCCATCATTCAATTTCAGAGGAATTGTAGTAGACAGTGGCGTGTTTGCAACTTTGGCTCCAGTCATATTTGTTTTCTCCAGGATTTCAGTTATGTACTTGTACTGAGACAAGAACAGGCCTTTATCATTCTTTACCACTTGTATTCCCAAGAAGAAGTTTGACATGCCGAGATCTTTAAGTGAGAACTTGGCTGCCAAATCACCAACGAACTGTTGAATAAACTTCTTGCTATTGACTTTGAGTATTATATCATCCACATAGATGAGCATGAATGCTGCAATACCATCTTTGTTGAAGATAAAGAGAGAGTGATCTGCTTTTGAATTTGTGAATCCATATGATAAGAGAAACTTGCTAACTGCTGAGTACCAAGCACGAGGAGCCTGCTTCAAGCCGTAAATTGCCTTTTGTAATTTGCAGACATGTCTGGGTTTGGATTTGTCATGAAACAATGGAGGTTGAGTCATATATACCTCTTCATCAGGCTTTCCTTGTAGAAAAGCGTTGTTGACATCAAATTGATGAAGCGGCCAGTTCTGTGAAATTGCTAAACAAAGAGTGACACTTACAGTAACAGGCTTGACTACCGGGCTGAAAGTTTTATTGAAGTCAAGCCCTGGTCTTTGTGTAAAGCCTTTTGCCACGAGCCTAGCTTTGTATCTGGAGATTGTTCCATCAACATTTCTCTTGATTCGAAAAATCCACTTGCAGTGAACAATTGTACGATTTTGTGGTGGTTCAACAAGAGTCCAAGTACCGTTTTTCTCAAGTGCTTGAAGCTCTTCTTTCATAGCTGCTTTCTATTCTGGAATCTCTATAGCAAAAGATGCACTGGTCGGCTCAATTGAAGAATGTAATGGGTGCTTGGTTGCTGCAAATAATTTCTTCGGTTTTAAGATATTATTTTGTGATCGGGTAGTCATAAGATGGGTTCTCTATGGAGCAATGTTAACAACAGGCAAAGAATTTACAGATTCAGGTGTAATTGGAGAGGTGTTTAGAAGGCTAACCAATGATGTATCTCTGCTCGAGGTTTGCACTTCAGGGTTTGAGGTAATGGAATTTACTGGTGAAACTGAGTTGATGACACTTGTTGATGTAGCTGGTACTGCTGTAGTAATTGGAATATCAGAGATTGAGTCTAATGGAGAGAGTTCATCAATTGTTTGCTGTGATTTGGTATATAGTTTGCTGAAGGGAAATTGCATTTCATTGAACAAAACATGCCTTGAAGTGTATAATCTTTGTGATTGAGGTTCAAATAAAAAATAAGCACTGTGGCTTGCAGAATATCCTAAGAAAATACAAGGCTTTGAACTAGGCTCTAACTTGTGAGATGAATAGAGCCTTAACCAAGGATAGCATAAGCACCCAAATGTCTTCAATTTTGCATAATTTGGTTTCTGATTGAACAATTTTTCAAATACACTTAAATTGTTCAAGACTGGAGTCGGCAACCTGTTTATCAAGTATGTTGCTGCTTAAAACGCAAAGGTCCAATAGGTGAGAGGCATAGATGCCTGATGAAGCAAGGTTAGCCTTGTCTCCACTATAGATCTGTGCCTCCTCTCAAATGTGCCATTGTGTTCAGGCGTGTGAGGAAGAGATTTTAAATGCCAAATTCCAGTTGATTCTATCACTTCCTTTAATTTGTCAAACTCACCTCCACCATCCGAGTAAATTGTGAGAATTTTAGTATCAAATTGTTTTTCAACAAATAATTTAAATTTGATGAAAGTTGAAAGTACCTCTGATTTGAGTTTTAATGGATTAAACCAAATGAACTTTGTGTCATAATCAACAAATGATACATAATATCTATATCCATTAATTGAAGTCACTTTGCTAGGCCCCCACACATCGGTATAAATGACTTGCAATGGTTTAGTAGTCTGAATAGAAGAAGCTCCAAATGGGAGCTTATGCATTTTACTGCAAACACAAGAATTACATAATTCAAAATTCCGTTTTCCTTCACAAGGTAAATCAGACTTATTAACTAAGAATTGCAAAATCCTTGAGCTCGGATGTCCTAGCCTCTGGTGCCAAACTTCACTCGAAGCCTTTGTCCCAACATAAGCTAGTGCATTTTTATTGATCATTGGTGCTGCTGAATCTAACCCTAAAATTGCCTAATGAAATATAAATCTTCAATAAG